>JAUMHH010158861.1:0-17934 GCA_032359455.1 Chlamys rubida | reverse complement strand
TACTTGTTGGTGTATTATTTTGTAGAGAAGAATAATGCGTGTTCTTGTTCTGCGTGTGTGTAGTGTTGGCCATTGCACGTTGTGTATCATATCTGTGACTGAGCTTGTGTTATGGTATTTGTTTATGACAATCGACGATGTTGCATGTTTATTTGATTTATTGTAATTCAAATGTTGAAATGAAACAATTTGTGTATATTTGTGTAATTATTTATTTCCAAAAGTCTACAGCGGCCAAAACGTTGTGAACAATTGGGCTAGCGAAGTATCAGATTATACCTTGTCCTCTAACACCTGTTCTGGCGTGTGTGGGCATTATACACAGGTAAGTCAACAGCTAGGCAGTGGAGGTGTTAATAGAACTAAAACACAAGAATACAGCCGATCTTATTGTACTGCTATTTCAGATAAATCTTTCATAATGACTATAAGGATGACAATGACCATTTCTATTCTAAAAAAAAATAAAATAAAAAAAGAAGATTTTCGAGTATATGAACATACAAACAGTTAAGTATCAATACGTTTTTAAACAGGATGGTCATACATGTTGCGAATAAATTATCTTGTGAATTCGCCATTGATATCAATTGGTTACAAAATTTATTGATGTTTTAAATTCAAATAGTTTGGTTTTTCGAAATAATATCTAAGCATATGCTTTCTTCTACTGGTTCTTCTAATTGTTCAGGACGGGTCAGTGGACAACAGATAACGAACATAATAGGAAATGTGGAATAAAAACTAAGAAATGCTAACGTTTTCACAAAAGTTTTGACAAAATATATAAACACAGTTCACCTGGTGTTTGGAAAATGTTAATACACCAGTAAATAGTACGGTAGAATTAAACAGAATTGGTAAAAATCTGCATTTTCCTCCCGACCTTTTATTGTGATATATTAATACATATTGCATTTAAATCTAATATAAAATATATGTCACCATAATATTTCTTGTACAATATTTTAATCAATCAACAGGCCAACAATATTCATATAAAGTCTTTGGCTAAATATAACAGCTATTTTCTCCAAAACCCTAGTTTATAATTTGGTACCGTCCCGATAAACAATAACAACATGACAAACAAAGAAGGATCATTCTACTTTTGATTATACCACACATTTAATGACAACACACCACACTGGAACAGACTTGATATTTCCGTTATAAAATCATCTCGTCATTCCGCCGTATTTATTATGAAAGCAGCACCTGTACCACATGTTTTGCTGAAATATTTTAATTTGCTGCTTACTGATATGTTTCGGTGCTTTTAGTACGAATCTTGTAATGGTCTAAAGACTTTATTTCTTGCATGTATTTATTTCTCACCTTCCTGCCATTTTGATGATGACAATTAAGATATGTATAATTGTTTTATTGTCTTTTTGTCTATTTTCAATTGTCATATACACAAATAGGATTGTTTAATGCTCATATAACCATTGGTATTAGTCAGTCCCTTAGTTTGATACCCTTGTATGGGGAAATCACGACCTTCAATTCCAAACAATCGTTAAGTCCAAACTTGCTGTACATTAACAAAAGAAAAATTAAAACCATTTAGCGGACAACATTTGCGAAGAATTTTTTGGAGTCCTTTTCTTTGTTCTTTAACTTCAATAACTTTGCATAGGTACTTTTTCTATATCAATAACGATAAGTTAACATTTTCCTATGGTTAGTGCATTTTTGTCGGAAGAAATTTGTTTTACAATTATGTTATCGCAATAAATGACGAAATGCGCTCAGTTTGATAACTCAGCAAAATCCTTAATTTGGCAGCGACGTAATGCTACTTGCATTATCCGTTTACAATAGATGTGTGTTTGTGTTGTTTTGCAGGTTGTCTGGGCAGGTACGGAGTTTTTGGGATGTGGCGCTAAGAAGTGTAGTTCTCTGCAAGGACTCTCCTGGACTGATGCCACCATCGTTGTATGTAACTATGGCAACGGGTACGTGAAGAATTATAACTGTTCACGTCATTTTGCATTGTTACGTCATCGTTTTTTTTTAAATTTTATTTATCTATTTTTTATTTATTTATTTTTTGGGGGGGGGGGGGGGTGATTTTTTTCTTACCAACGTTAAAGTTATTTGATGAAAGTGAAAAGTCTTTATCATCGATGTGTGTTAAAGTATTTTGTTAATTGACTTTTTATACCAGAGTTTGTTTGGTTTAGAAATTTGATTAACGTAGCATAAATTACACATATTACGTAAATTGGATGCCCTCTTATCACAATATAAATTGTTGTAAATGTAAAAATGATATATCAGATCGTGTATATTCGTTTCGGGTTGTTAATTTTACATACCCGTTATATACAAATACGCTTTGTTTAAATGTGATTTTACCATTTGCATAAAAAAAATATATATACAAAAACATAGTTTCCTACTGTAAAATGATTGTTAATATTACAGGGGGAACTTCAGAGGATATAAACCGTACACCGAGGGCACATCTTGTTCCCAGTGTCCATCTGGAACCGAGTGTGAAAACGGACTTTGCACTGACGCATGTAAGAAAACATGATATTATTTCTATTATAGATTGTTTCCATACTTAAAAGGAGGTTTAACCGAAAAGATGATAATGTGTGTGGGAAAACATGCTTAACATTAACATGCTTTTAGCGAATTTCTTGCTTAAAAAGTTTTATTTTGTATCCTTTCGTATGTCACTGTTAGTTTGCTATAAACATGTTGAATTTTCGAGAACTAATTTGTATGTTCTTCGGCTTTTTATAGACGTGTTCTCCTGAGGGGAACTAATTTACTATTTCTGCTCGAGTTTATGATCAGCATATTTTGCTTCAGAAGAATCATTTTTATGTCTTCTAGCTCCTTTATTTATAGGCGTATCGTCCAATAGAAGAGTAACTAAAAATAGGATTTCGTCACATCTTAAAATAGGAAAATGGTGTTTAATAATAACATAGTCTTCACTTTAAAAACCAGTCGGCCTAGAAACGTCACGATACGTACATTATATTGGTAAAAAGTAAATTTTCAATAAGGTTTATTTTCAATTTGATGAATCATATTGAAGTTCAGATAATGTCGTTAGGTGGCTCGTTAATAACAGTATCGCATCCAAAGGCAATTTAACCTAGGTCATGTGTTTATATTTGCAGAATCCTGCTACCAGTTCATGTGGATGTAACGGCGTACAACCCGACAAATGTCAACCAACTTCGGATATTCTCTCACATTTGTGTACAATATATAGGTACACCTCTCCATTTCCTATCTTACTAATTTACTCTTTTCAAAACTGCTAACTCTGGTTTGCAAAATAAAATTATTTTCTAAAAATATGTATGCTCTTGCGTCATCAGTTCTCAAATTTATGATAATAATCTCATTACATAGAAATTTCCTAGTGAATTGATACATGTCGATTCATAAACAAGAATATGAAAAAGAGAAAGTAATGAATGTAAGAGTTATTTCCCATTGAATATAACCTTGACACATCAGCCGTTTTCGTTTTAAGAGTTGCTGCCCTTCCACTAATGTTCATAGTGTTGAAGTACCTGTAATAGAGATTAGATCGAAGTAATATAACACTGGAATTGACTGACAATTGGTATAATTGGTAGATCAAGATGAAATATTGATTCTTAATCAAGAAGTTCAAAACTAAAAACATGTTTGCCGAATAATTACAGCATTGTTTTAATAATAAAATAACGTTTTTAATCAGTTACGCTCGTAACACTAATATTAACTGGTTAGCATCACTGGTCTGCTGGTATGCGTGATTACTTATCTCCTTTGCTTAAGGTAAGCTTTATATTATGCTTACACATATATATTTGTGAACAAAATACCATTTACATTAATGGATAGTTGGTCTTTTTATTGTAGTTTTAAATAATGGCGTTAAATAATCCCCTTGAACTGGACAGTAAATTAACTTCAAGTTCAACTATACACTATATACAAAGCGGATTTCATGTATATTCAATCATATTATCATCCCTTACTTGTTGCAATAAACAAAATGATAATGACAGATTTTCTTCCATTGTACTACCCTTAGATTAAAACTGCCGACCAAAAATGTTCTCATGAATAAATAGCAGGAGGAGCTATAACACGTGAATATTTTCCACTTTGAGACTGTTCGGGACTTTCCATCATTTCCTGAAAGCAATCGGTGACAAGTCAGGATATGATGTCAAACTAAAATTGAGCGAATCAAAGTATATTACACAAAAAGATAAAACACGATTTTCGCTGTTGCTTTGGTCGTAAATGTAAAAATAGAGATGCATCTTTTAACATTCATAATGGTAGTCAACACAGTTCCGTTTAAATATGTTCTTCACGATCATGGGATATGTTTGAACGGAACTGCGTTGCATACCTTCATAAATGTTTATTCATTTCAATCCTTAAATGGAATGTTGACTATTTACGAGTATAGGGTATAACCGTAATTTGCAAGTTATTTCAGGGACATGAGATTTCTATGTAAGGATAGAGGACAAGTCTACCCCAACACTTACCTACCACTCGAGAGTACAACAAATACATGCGTACAAGTTTGGTTAGACGAATGGACCAAATATATACTAAATGAAATGATATAACTTGAAATATGGTTCCCCCTCTGTGCGGATACTCATTTAAAATATGTACATTTATCATTTTCCATTTGAATGCGAATCAATTATGGGTGTTAATGCAATGCTTGTTCTATCATTTTAACTGGAAAAGTAATAAAAACAATATTATTTTTTTAGCAGTATTGTTGAAAAATAAAACAAAAGGGGAATGATATTTAATAAATTATGTTTTGATTAGTTATTGATTATGGTATTTCCTATATTGCATGTATGAGAGATACTATAAAACCTGATCCGATGCTTTTTTTAAGTGTTAATGTCTCAATTAGCTCAACTGTTTTTCAAAGAAAAGCAGGAAAATTATACCACAACGTCGAAAAATTTCAATTATTGCAAAACATTGAAAAACATACAAAAACATCTATATTTATAACAACTTAACAAGCACTAAATCATCGGGTCAATTATGATATGAATACTTGACCAGTTAAAATTGAACAGAACAGAGACCGGGAATAATTGTACAGACCAGCGCCATTATTTCTCATATTTATATAGTATCTGCATACAGAGAAATAAGCCAACAAGGATATAATGACACAAATTAATGCATCAATATATGTGTCTAATTCTTTTGTCTAATTCTTAAATACAATGCAGTGTATACATTTTCTCTATGTAAAGCCATGTAGAGTGATTTCTCCAAAACGATAAAGGGATCTATGCCAAACGTCATATAATAAATAGTATCCTTTTGTAGACGTTCTAATAATTAGGAAGTAAAATAACAAAAATAAAAAGATGCCGTAAAAAACACCAAATCGTAAATCAAAGTAGAAAAAGGCAAGACCCCAACAAGAACTGTGAAGCTACCTCAATTTAATGACCTTTTGACCTTTATGATGACGCTGTTGAGAAACAAACATGAGCAGTCAGAGTATTCAATATCGAATTGGAATAGCATGCTCCTAAATGCACTTCCATGAAAACAACACAACCACAGCATATTGCCTGGAACAACTCCCACTGCGAACAGCGCTGTTATAAATTGGATTTATGATAATATCAGTGGCTGCAATGATAGCGTTTCAAATTTCAAAAACCGCGTGGAAGGTGACTAAAACATAGTTTATTTCACCTGACAGAGCATGGAGGAGAACTGGACAGTAATCATCCGGATTTTTACCTTGCCAGGTAAACCCAAATCGATTAAACATTGGGAAACCGTTGTCCGATGTGAACTGCCACACTTATATCGGTGAATACCCAATAAAACACTTATGTTGAATACAATTCACTGCCCTGTGTGCATGCTAGGATCACAAACGATCACATCGACGACTTAATTGGAAAATAACAAAATTGTCTTTAATCAAATATCTGAGACTTGCTCTGCTTTTAACGCTCCAGTGCTCCAAGTCAATACCTGCCTCCTCAGTATAGGCTGAGGAGCTTATCAGCACACTTAGAACGGACAATGCACGCACCGCTCTGGGAAGGACAGGCGATAGCTATTACTTATACACGTGTGGCACGTGTCGTGTCAGCCCGATAATACTTGGCTCGCACGAATAGTAGTGTGCCTTAGTCAGGATGACATTTACGCATGCATAACATTTGGATTCACTTTCTCTCTGTATTTGTTTTATGTCTGTTATACTAAAATGGGTCTGCATAATATTATGCCTTAAATCAAAACTACATTATTAATTTATACTTGGTCACATACACTGGATCATATAATTACGCGTTAAATACTTATTACTAATACCAAAGTTTTGAACGATATTTTTGCATTACCGATATTAACGGTTTTATTTTTCCACGTTTTCTTAAAGCTGATCAGTTAATGAATGATTTCTGTTGTATTCATTTCCAAAAGAATAGAATATCTGTTTTAAGTAAATCATGTTTTCTATTTTCACAAAATCCTATGTATCTTTTGATATACGCATTATTGCTTTTTATTGATTTTTTATAATCAATTGTACAACAAGGCAACATATATGTCAAACGAAACCCGGACATCCTGTACATCACCTCGTCTGCTCATGTTTTATTCACACAGAAATGTCCTATGTTGTAGCCGTATGTAGGATCACTATAGCATACATCGTCTGATAGGAAAGTATTGTTAAGTTAATCAGACGTGGGAAACGTCGACACTTTCTTTTAAATATACATCGCGCGCTGTACACTTTCTCTCTGTTATAACCAAATCATTTATAAACACAAACTAGTATTAACAGGGCAAGAACTTTATCATTATGTTACATTTATTAGTCAGCCTACTATTACTGTCAATACCTACCAATTTTCAGTACCTATACACAAACTGAAAATTTCAGCAGGTTTCATGATAAGAGAAACTACACAGTTATCAAACATATAGTGCATCGGTCGGTGTACTATATTATATATCATGCTATATCATACTAGACAAATGACCAATGCACAAACTAGAATACTCGGGACGAAATCAGCAAGATAAAATGTATCATTCAACGTACCCTACTCTCACGAAATGACCTACACACGCCAGAATTTACAAGTAGAGTTTTCAGTAAAATTCACATCATATTCATTCATATATATGCATTGGTCATCGTACCCTTTCTCACCATACTTACCAAATGACCTATGATTAAACTAGTATTTACAGGAGAGACTACATCAGCACTCTGTTAGTGGTTATACCCTTACTACCTATTCTTACCGGGTCATCGACATGCACACGTACTTTACTCCCGAATGATTCAAATAAAGGGTGATTCTTTATTTTCAATTTACCTGATTTATTTCATTTTCATACCTGGTTGTATCGACCCCACCTGTGTAGCTACATCACGGTGGGAATGTTCTGAGGCGTCCTGTATTCCACATTCATGATACATTACCTTGTGTTCATTCGACCCACCCCTACTAATGGCTTTACGGCGCCATTCATGCGTAACGGCACACGTCTTAAGCGTGTAGGTTGGTACACTCCAGTTGACACCGTTTGAAAAATGGCTTCGTATCATGTCCAAGAGGGGCGGCTATAGAACCCGTGTAATGACGAAGCGATAAGCTTCTCTATAATCTTTGGTTCGTAATTGAAGCTGAAAATATGACCCTAAATAACGGTCAAATTATTGTGATTCATCAAAGTACTGAATTTGGTGTTCATTTTTCTAGGATGTAATTTTAGAAACATCAATCTTAAAGCCAGTTTATTGGTATCCTAACGATGTCAGCATGCACGCGGACACAGATCGTGCGGAATGGTCAACTCGTGAAGTTTTCGGTAGGAGATCATATGATTGTTTGACTAATTGTGTAGTATGGTACTTAAATCTATAAATAGACGAGATTATCATGCTGTCATGAAGTGTATTTGTAATAACATCATAAAACTCCCAGCTGATTGAGTATGTTAAAACATACGATAATAATCAACTTGTAAATACATTTTCAAACGGATACCCCCTCGAAAATATTGTTTTATAAATTCTCCAAAGCATTGTTAAAAGGATATAAACTCCTAAATTTATTAATACATAAATAACAACTCTCCAATGTATTAATACATAGATAACCATTCTCCAATGTATGTTTACCTAGATAACAACTCTCCAATGTATTAATACATAGATAACCATTCTCCAATGTATTGTTACATAGGTAACAACTCTCCAATGTATTGTTACCTAGATAACAACTCTTCAATGTATTGTTACATAGATAACAACTCTTTAATGTATTGATACATATATAACAACTCTCCAATGTATTGATACATTGATAACACCTATCCAATGTATTGTTACCTAGATAACAACTATCCAATGTATTGATACATAGATAACAACTCTCCAATGTATTGTTACATAGATAACAACTCTCCAATGCATTGCTACATAGATAACAACTCTCTAATGTATTGTTACATAGATAACAACTCTCCAATGTATTGTTACCTAGATATCAACTCTCCAATGTATCGTTACATAGATAACAACTCTCCAATGTATTGTTACATAGATAACAACTCTCCAATGTATTGTTACATAGATAACAACTCTCCAATGTATCGTTACATATATAACAACTCTCCAATGTATCGTTACATAGATAACAACTCTCCAATGTATTGTTACCTAGATAACAACTCCCCAATGTATTGTTACCTAGATAACAACTCTCCAATGTAATGTTACCTAGATAACAACTCTGCAATGTATTGTTACCTAGATAACAACTCTCCAATGTACTGTTACATAGAAAACAACTCTCCAATGTACTGTTACCTATATATCAACTCTCCAATGTATTGTTACCTAGATAACAACTCTCCAATGTATTAATACATAGATAACAACTCTCCAATGTACTGTTACCTATATATCAACTCTCCAATGTATTGTTACGTAGATCAAAATTCTTCATCGTTTTTTCAAATAGTATTTCAAAGTTTTCTCCAATGCAGTTAAATTTATTTTGGCATACTGTATCTTTTTCCAAAAGGTAAAGGTATAATCACCAGTGCACGTGTTACGTTCATCGTACATACATTTAACTCTCCTCTGTATTGTTGCCTGTGTTATCTCTCAAATGTATTGTACCATACACTATCAATGTTAAACTCTTAAGGCTTATTCCCACGTAATCTTTATTTTTATTTATGTTTTGCTTTTTATCATTAGATGATGTGTATAATACTGCTTTTTTCATATATAAAAACAAATACAATATTTTCAGTCCAAAAAATTTGTTTAGCCTGACTTGAAATCATAAAACGATACGTTTCAATTCATTCAAAGGTTTAAATTTGGTTTTGTAGATTTTATGGGAGATGGATTGAGTTGGCCTTAACACAAATTTAAGTTATATCAGTTATAAATCAACCCAAATCATCCCATGTGATTAACCAAAGCAACAGTTGGTCCTTATATTTCAATAAATGCGTTTGTTAATAACCGTAACCGACATAAGTCTACCATTAGTTATTAGATATACAGGTCTGCATGTGAGCTTGACGTCACAATATAGACCTTCATTTAATGTTCGTTGTCATAGACTTTGTCGAAAATAAATAAATCTGAATGCAATGTCTTATTGCACAATATAATGATATAAATATGTGTTATGATGATTGTTAATACTGCTACGTTTGCATTGGATTAACACTGGCTAACCGGGTTCATCGAAACATAACTTCAATGCTAATCTGGTCATATTCATGAGCAACTGAGCAACTGAAACAAACAACACTTTGTAGCTTTATTGAGTCCAACTAAATTAGAAATTAAAGATAACTGATTGAGATAATTTTGTCAAGTGACAATATTTGGAAGCAACCCGATTTATGTAGCTGTATAAGAGGTATTGGTTAAAATATATGATTTTGGATACGAATATTCTAAATTTGCTGCGTATTATGTAAGTATTTTAACCAATAAAAGGCATGCGATTGTGATGTTGTACCACTGTTATATTACGCGCGTCCATTACAGGCCAACGGAACAATTGACCAGAGAAATAAGTCTGAATAAACAGCAAATACACTAACGCAGCACAAAGATGTCAAAAAACGATGAAAAATGTGTTTATGCACATCACAATGCCATCAATTAAAGTCAACGTTTTATGGCAAACGTCGTTCACGCATACCGCACGTTGCGCAGCTCAACCTGATCTGAAGATAAGATTTGAGTTGAGCGTTACGCAATTGTATAGAGCATTTGAACCTGCCGTAATATGAGCGAGGTTCAAAAAGAGTTGTAGCCTAGCAGAGAAGCGTGGCTGAATTCGTTAAGTTTTTTATACCATTGCATAGTTATAACTGAGCTAGCTGTTGCCGGAGCTATCTTATTATAAAATCTATTGAATGTTTAAGAAATTGAATCAACCTTCATCAGCGTTGGGAGTTAATTATCGGTATTTCAATATCACTGTTATGAAAGAAGAATGCTGTTTTATAATTTCGGGGACAGGAAATTGTATAAAATATTCATGTTTAGACTGTGATTAGAATTATTTAAGATATAATGTATCCAGGAAGTAGTTTATAAATCAAATTTCAGAATATCATGCAAATGATCTCTATCTAAAAGTAATTATAAAAACAAGTATTTTATTTTGAAATTGTTTCAGATACTTTGCGTGGGCGACGGTACAATAAGATAATTATCTAAATACTCAGTATTGCAGTTTACAGTTACTAGTGTTTTGTTAAGTTGTTGATTTTTTTCATTTTTTTTCAAAGCAGAATGTCAATGTAAGATGGCTAAATATAGCACTAATAACCGATTTTACTGTGTAATAACAAAGGGAATGATTACTGACAGTACACATTGAAACGACAAACCGAACGGAAATACCAACTCTTTTGTTTGTTATTTATAACAAAAAAGGATTTTTGTTGCATTATCAGAACAAAAACATAAATGAATCTGATAGCAAAACAAAGGAAGAATATACATATATATATATGTGTGTGTGTGTGTGGGATGGTGTGTGTGTGTGTGTATGTGGAAGTAGGAATTATTAAATTGTTATTGTATTTTCCTTTTTGAGAAGAATGCATTACATAACATATAACTGAAATAGAAAGTAACGAAAACACAAACACATTTTCGAAACAATATGAATAAGCTGATATAAATAGGTTAGGGCTCACATACAGTCACACTGTGACAATACAATATGTTGTTGTACCATAAAGTCATAAACTTATTTTGATTAGAACCCTTTGGATATTATCTGCTGATGAAATCGACAAATTAAATTGAGAAAAAGTTTGAAACATTTCTACGATATTCGAATCTTTTCGCAATAGCAAAGAAACATCTGCTTGCCATATAGACAGACATGCTTGCCATATAGACAGACATGTTTGCCATATAGACAGACATGCTTGCCATATAGACAGACATGCTTGCCATATGACAGACATGTTTGCCATATAGACAGACATGTTTGCCATATAGACAGACATGTTTGCCATATAGACAGACATGCTTGTCATATAGACAGACATGTTTGCCATAGACATACATGCTTGCCATAGACAGACATGCTTGCTATATAGACAGACATGTTTGCCGAATGGACAGACATGTTTGCCGAATGGACAGACATGCTTGCCATATATAAAGACATGTTTGCCATATAGACAGACATGCTTGCCATATAGACAGACGTGTTTGCCATATAGACAGACAGACGGCGGAAAACATAGAAACATTCCATTAAAACTAATTACTTGATGTCAACGTCTTTTTGAAACATTTTAACGTGAAAATCACGTCACTATGCGTATATCGGTCATGTGACCGTGCAGTACATGGCTACATTATATGACATTATTTCCCCTATATTCCCAATGGTCTGATCATAATCGCATGGGGGTCGGTGATTTTATCAACCCGAGGTCAATATTCTTTTAGGACGTCATTTCAATTGTTACGTCACAATGCTCTCTGCAAAATACAGCACATTCTCCTGCCAATTTCCCTACGTTTCATCAGGTTTAAAGATTCAAAAGATAATTTCATAACTAATATAACAATTGAGGCTTTTATTTCGGTGAATGTGTGTTTATTATCATCTGAAAAGTAATATTGACCTCGGTTAATATCGCTTTCTCAGGTCCATATAACAACATTTATCTCAAGTCCATACTCCGTTTAGTGATGTATCACAAAGTAAACATAATTTTAAAGTAGTTCTAGTAACAATATTATAAGACTAAGATCACCCAATATTATAAAGCATACCAACACTTATCACGTTTAAGAATATATTAGGTACCATACCAAAATTTAATCCGGTTAATTGACTTATTGTAATAATACACTAACAGTATCCAGGTTTAGGGTTTTAACATACAGTATGCTATAGGTCAGCATTTATGTAAAACATACTATGAATTGTGTAAAAGTCGATTGTCATATAAACTACGAGATCTATCAGTTTTACCCTCCACTTTTCGGTTGATCAATAACTTGTCTGAAAGGTTCCTCATTAAGTGTCGTCTTTGGATTTCTAAATCACCAGCCATTCCTTATGACGATAAAGACACTGACAGTGAAACACAAATAGACCGAGGTATCATACATGCCAAAGTCAATATCAAAGTCCGGGTGCATTGACTTCAACTAAAGACGAATACCATTTCATTTATCTTTTTATGATTCATGCGAGTCAAAGATAAATAATATAATAAGATATTACATTGTTACTTACGAAGATATGAGAAAATTCTTAGAGCTTGCCATGATAAATTTTAATTACGCATTACGAAAAGTGGTTGTATTTCTCCGGCACGCACAGTTAATATCATCCTCTAATGGAGCAAGGGGCCTAATTGACTATTTATATTGACGCAGAATTAACATAAGACCATTAATCATTTAAATGGCCCCCAGTAAGAAGGGTGCATCCGCTACAACCTCATAACACTTGCAGAGATTCTTGCCTCACACGCAAAGAAGCGTCTTATGTTACTTTTGCGCCGGGCTACGGTGATGGTCGTACCATCTCCAGATAAGGGTGGTTGGATAGAAAGGCTCTATAATGACATGCCTGGGTTTAACATAATGTTTTATGGAGTCATTCTTTGAAATAATCTCTGATGTAGATTTTGTACTTTTCTTTGATGTTTTTTTATGTATTAAAGTTAACATGCACAATAGAATCATTAATGCTTACAACTTGGTCTTTTCTAAATGAACTATATGACACTGATTTCTGTCGGTTCACAAGATACACAGTTTACATAGATTCCTTGTGGAAGTGAAACAGAATGTGATATCGTCTCTCCGTTATCCAAATTCCTATGTATATAACCATAGAATTGGGATACATCTAATTAGTTATTTAATAATCAGTATATTTATTATTGCTGATATTTTACAGTATCAGACCAGAGCTTGGTAATAGTCACAATTGATACTAGATGTTTACTATCCATATCAACGGTTTGATATTAACCTCCTTTGGTAATAAACAATAAAACCTTTTCCATTGATGAAGAACAATAACACCCGTGCCATGTAAAACACTCTATACACCAAAACCTCTAATACTTTATTGTTCGTGAGTACCCCTTCAATTAACAAAACCATTTAAATGATATCATACCAATCAATTAGCTCACACGATCATAAATGTATGGCAATGGTAGATTATTTGATCGTCACAATTTGACATCACAAGTCTAAGAAGTAATTATTGCTGTTCCTGTAAGTCAAATAGGATCAAGGACTGATTTACATTGTATGACATAACAAACGTGTGGGACAGCATGTTGGAAGTATAAATATAAACCTTTTGGATTGTTATTCTGTCTCTTTTATTTCAAAGGGTCTTGGTCTATGTCTATGCAGAAAATCTGTATTTGTATCACGCAGTTTTATTTGTATGCATAAATACCAGAAAAAGGTAAAAGGATTATATAGAAATATATGGGGTAGAATTTGTACTTAAAATATAGAAACTGACATTCAATAATGGAAGAGTAACGGCTGCCTTAATGTAAATTATGTAATGGATTTGATCAGAGCGGTAATTAATGGTAATTATTCAACAGTTAATTTTTCATTATTTCAAATAACTTCAAAATCGTTACCTAGAGATGTGAGCGTCACACTCACAGGACAAAGTCACTAAATGTCAGCCATCCTACCTATAACAGTGACATGCTATCTGCAATAGGAACCCTCGTGATACGAGCACACACCTTCACTGATATCTATTTAATCATTTATCATTTCATCAGATCGTATCGTAATTCAAGGTGAAAACTTTCTCATTAAATAACTCTCACCTACAATAATGGTTACCTTAATTTTCAGACACGGGTTGAACAGCCATCGCAACAAATAATATGTCGAATTTCAGTGATAGATTTCATATTAAATTAATTATTAAAAAGCGTTTAGATTTCCGTTCTGATAAAGTCAAGCTTGTTAGTTTTATTAATATTTTTAGTAAACAACCTACTCAGTATCAAATTTGGAATTACAATGAATGAGAGAAAGAACAAAACAATATGAGATTCTGGTCACATTACTAGCCACGTCATTTTTTACTCTAGAGTATGACTTAACTAAAAAAAATGAAAAAAGGTTCCTCACTATCGGTAAAGTAACAGAATTGTCAGCTGACAAAGTCTTAAACGACCTGCACACACACATATATATATATATGACTGGCCATGGGATGACTAAAACATGCAATATTTCAGTGAAACGCAATAATATGTTAATTGACATGCGGTACATTAGGGAATATTGAAGAAAAAATGTCTATGCTTTGTTACCATATTACTGTCACAACCAAAATTAACCTTTGAAGTATACAGAAAATACACAACAAACATTAAGAAATGATAACACAGTGACAAGATCAGACTACGTATGGGAATGTGTAATATAACAATCAAAACCGACAACTACATATGGAATAGTCCAACAAAACGTTCATTAGTACATACAATATCTAAGGTGAGATTTGTCATATGATCCTACCACATCTATCCTTGAATATTATCTTAAACATCCGTCGGGGAAATTGACTTCACTGTAAAAGAACACTCTCAAAGGTCCAGTTAACGTCAACTCGACTCAACAACGGAGCTCTTTATCTGTTCCACGGGGTCGTTCAATAGCCGCACACTGTGAAGTTCATCAACCGTGAACTTGGCTAACCGAGGTTGTGCTTTTATCGTTTCAAATCGCCCAGGCATAACCATGAAACTAAGGCTTATTACACTAGAAAGGAACTGTGCACGTTTTTACGGTCGTGTCGTGTGTCGTGTGTCAGGCATACCCAGTGTGTAATAGGCTGGAGCCTGGCTTTGTAGTGTTAGGTGTGGTCCCCAGCTCGACAGGTAGGGTGTTTCTAAGTCATTCCAAAGTTAGTGAGTGGTTTGGTTCGGGAGTGGTATCAGTGTGAAGGGTAGGTTATGAAGTGGTTTTCGTTTGTATAATAAATTATAGAGTTGCTATAGAGTACATAATAAGATATAGAGTGGTTTCTGTGCATCGGACCGGTTAAGGAGTGATTAAGGTATCGGATGAGTGGCGGAGTGGTTTCAATGTGTAGCATAGGTTAATGAGTAGTTACAATGTGTAAGTAAAAGCTATATTTGTTTTTCTCAGTTTTTGGGATACGTTATTGAGCGGTTTTTAGTAAGCTATATGCAATATGTTTAATATTAAATGATATAGTGATTTCGGTCTGTCGGGAAGGTTAAGGAGTGGTTTCAGTGTGTCAGATAAGTTATGGAAATATTTCAGTTTGTAGGGTAAGTTATTGAGCCGTTTATGTGTGTATAATAAATTATGTTTCAGAATGTTTAATAAATTGAGCGATTTCGGTGCGTCGGGAAGGTTAAGGAGTGATTTAAGCGTGTCGTGATTTCAATGTATCGCATAGGTTACGGAGTAGTTATAATGGTGGTTAAGGAGTGGTTTCAGTGTGTCAGATAAGTTATGGAAACATCTTAATTTGTAGTGTAAGTTATGGAGCCGTTTACATGTGCTAAAGTATAGACTTGTTTAATAGGTGGTAGTGTGATTTATGTGCGATAACTTTGATAAAGGGGTGGTTTAATGTGTCTGATTAGTCAAATTTGAGGAGTAGTTTTAATGATTCATATCGGTAAAGGAGAGGCTTCGGTGTTTAAGATAAGTAATGGGATTATTTCAATTTGTAGGAAATGTTATAGTGTGTAGGGGAAAATAAGGATGTGCTATCAGTGTTTATGTAAAGTAAGTGTGTGATATTAGTATGTATGATCAGATATACAATGGTTTCAGTGTGTTGGATCAAGTTACGATGTGGTGTCAGTATGTTTGATCAGATATTGAGTTGTTGCAGTGTGTAGGAGAATAAGGTCTGGTGTGGTTTCGAAGATAAGCATAACGATTTCGCTTTCCGATCGTGAGCTTTCTATTCTTGGTGATAATGTTCCTGTTTCTCCCAACATTAGGTGTTAACAAATCTCAGATGATTTAAGGATTTGGTCTCGTGAGGTCGGTGATATATGCCAAATGCTGAACGGACAAACTTACAACACAAGTTTTCGAGAAAAGCAGTTAAATGAAGAATATGGTCAAGTTGTCATTATGATCTCAATGGGAACTATTGTATTACCTTGAGCAATATGAAGGCAACTGTTTGATTACCCAAAGACGTCTGCCTTGTTGTTTTGTTGTCCCTACCCGATATCTCACTTTGAGGAAGTAGTATCGTTTAAATTCGACTTTTATTGACATTGGTCATTCTTGATTGAGAAGCCTACAATGTGAAAGAAAAATATTGAATCAAGCTATGTGATGCATTTATCTCATTTATAACGTGTGCTATATTTAAACATATCACCATTTGTTTAGAAAGTTTTAAAACAAATCTGTCTTTGGTGAAAAATTGAATAACGTTTGTTACTTTTATAAATTTCATGAAACTTTGAATGATAATTTTAAAAATATGAACAATTTAAGTAAAATCGAAAAAAAACTTTCACAAAATGATATCTGTTATGTATAGTTTCGGATTATCATCAGTAGAATTATGTCACTTTCACCCTTTCCTTTCCATTTTTTATCTTATTTCTATTTTAGTTTGCTCTGGAACCAAACATGATTCTTTTTCGATATTTCAGCAAGAAAAAAACCCCGATAATATTCATGAAATTGTATATCATTATCTCGCTTAATCATATTTAAAGCAGTTGAAGGGTATTTTTTTCCGACCCGCAGTGACTGTATACAGTAACGTTTCTAAATCACTACAACAATAGGGTTCATTTATATACCGCCAGCCTATGCCAGCCTGATTCAGTCACATGACTTTGGGATAATCTTCGGGTTACATGACTGAATCACCAGATAAGTCTAAAGCCCCAAACTGATCTCAGTAAGGGCTGAAGATGGCAACCAGGGGGTTGCCGAAAGCTAGCCGTGATTAGTATTTAGTTGAGAGACGCTGTTAAATGTTTATCATTCATTTATATAGTTTTTTAGGAGTTTGTCAAATGTTCAAGGCTATCCGTCTCTTCATCAAGACACAAACATATGACACAGAAATGTACCGTGAATTTATTCTATATGACAAAATACATAACAGAAAACCAGTAATTATTGAATTGATATGCTGATAATAAATCATAACCCTTCGGCCGGCCGGTACGTATACCCGAAAGTATTCACAGTAAATAAAACCATCTTGAAATCGTAGATACAAATAAAAGCAGTGAATAAATCTACTATTGTAGGCATATCCATATACCAGAGTACTATACCTGGGGAATAACTACATAGACATATACCAGAGTACTATACCTGGGGAATAACTACAT
>JAUMHH010158850.1:0-17934 GCA_032359455.1 Chlamys rubida | reverse complement strand
ATATGTATTAGTGATGAAGAGGACGCCCGTAAACAGCCCACCTGTATTCGTCACGACGGAAGAAACAAAACATCGGTCTATATACTCACATTTGATACTATGTCAAGCCGTCGGATCTTCTCGAATATTCGATTTGCTATCACAGTTAAAGTATTGCTTGAAATTATCATTCAGATATAGTTGGTTTAATAATTCATGACAATGTATCCAATCTACCGTTAAAGCTGAATGTTTTGAAAAATACGTTTTTATCTATATTTACTGTTTATTGAAGATTTATTATATAAGTCATGTCAACTCACCTAAAAACATAAAGTAAGCATCGTATTCAGTTTCTTAATTTAATCATTTTATATTTAATTTCTATACGCTACAATTTTTAGGTTTTTATACGTTGTTCTATGAGCTCGTACTAAAATGAATGTATCATCTTTTTATATTTGTAATATAATAAATTTATCATTGGCGAATAAAAAATGTACATGTACTGATCAGTGTGTAAAATTTTGAAATTTATATGTGAAAATACCACAGTATGTACATTATTTTAAGGCGATTCTAGATGCCCATGTACATTGTACGTATATATATATGTTTATGTCATAAAATTTTGGAAAATATAATAAAAGAAAATAAAAAAATGAATGTATCATAAAAATCGATTGGCTCATCATTCTTTAAATTTATCCATCCTTAAGCTCTTCCATTTATATAGTGTTTTTTTTTCTTTTTTTAAACAAACATTAATTTTTGTCATTAAGTGTGTGCTACGACTACTACCAACTTTTACAATTGCACATTCTCTATCACAATAAGGGATATCAACATTCAGAAATGATATTTCTTCTGGTAGATCATATTGATATTTTCACTTTTTCTCAAAAGCATTATCAAAATCTTTTATGAGGCAAAGTCTATTTAGTGTATGGCTTGGTTGACAGCGTTATGCCTTGTAGTGCATTTACTGTCAAAATAATAAGAATAATAAGAAATAAGAAAACTACAGAACCCTTCCATTGACTAATTTTCAATTTTACTTTACTAAAGTGTATGTAACAAAACAACAGGCGTGGTTGTGTTTCCAACACAATAATATTAATAAATATATCTATACTTATCAATTGTTCAATGCAGATACAAATTTATATAGACGAATACATCCTCACTAAATTCAATATGTACACTTTCAAAGATAAAATGTGAAACTCACTTGGCAAAGATTCCCCGTGTACACGTTCAAAGATAAAATGTGAAACTCACTTGGCAAAGATTCACCTTGTACACTTTCAAAGATAAAATGTGAAACTCACTTGGCAAAGATTCCCCGTGTACATTTTCAAAGATAAAATGTGAAACTCTCATGACAAAGATTCACCATGTACACTTTCAAAGATAAAATGTGAGAAGTAAGTGACAAATATGCCACAAATACCCTTTCATAAAAAGAATGTGATTCTCTACATACTTTTCACATGTACAGTCTAATCAATTCAAAGTATCAAAGTGAGGGAGCCATGTGATACTAGGATAGTATGATTGTTTTCCTTTATAACAATGACGCATTGCGAATGATAAATATCGGTTTAATATTTGATTTGCAAATATTAATTAAATGAGTTGCTAGTTCTTTGTTCTCAATGTTTACTCAAACTGATAAAGAAAGGCAATATTTTTATTTTGATACGTGCATGTTCATGAAATGTCAGGATAAACCGTTAATGTATCCTGGCTCTAATCTCTATATGATACCGTTTATGAATCTCCACTTCCATTAGCTAACAATCAATCTCTCAGAGATTGCTGCCGAAGCCAGCGGTTAATGCATACAATTTAAATGGTTGATATTGAAATATATAGCAAAACCCACTCTCAAATGTATCGTGTATTTCTGCATAAATATGTGACAGAATAGTCTTTAAAGCTATCATATTGAATGTGTAAGTAATTAATATTGGATTTGGGAAAGAACGATTTCGATGTGTGTAAAATAGCAACTAAAATGCAAAGAAGGAAGGACCTTTTAAAAATTTAGAAAATCGACCAGAAAGCCACACAAAGTCAACATTTTTACTGTAGCATATTGCCTTTCATCTATTTATGACTCAATATCGGTATGTAAGAAAAAAACAAGAAAAGATACCTCTAACGTGTTCCAAATTATATGTAGAAGAGAAGGAAAGGGGAAAATATGTCCGTTACACTTTTTTATCTAACAGATAACGTATTTTTACATAGTATTTCACGTAAGCTGTGGCTCAGCGAGGTATATAGTCAACCATCTTGTGACGTTAAAGTGTCTAATCAAACAGATGAGTATTTCGAAACAGGAAGGCTAAATTTATTTTATTGCAACATTTAGCCAATTCGTCAATTTGAAACTCAAAAGTGGAGCTATCATAAATAACAATTTATGACTATGTGCATCTCAGTGTGTGAGGTTATAGAAACCATTAGGCAATGCATACAATACGTAACCATCATGGCACCATTCTTAACGATTAATGCGAACAAATCTATGCATTAAATTAATGCTTAGCGAGAACAAATCTATGCATTAAATTAATGCTTAATGAGAACAAATCTATGCATTAGATTAATGATCAATAAGAAAAAATATATGCATTCAATTAATGCTTAATTAGAACAAATTCATGCATTCAATTAATGCTTAATTAGTCAAGATAAGCATACTCGTCTCCTGAAAATGTACTTGAATTTTGTGAAAGTTTACGCCTTCAACTTCAAACTTACTCTTGTGGATTTTTTAAAAACATTTTTCAACTTTCCTGGTAAATACACACATTACAAGTATCCGTGTGTATCGAAAACACATTAACAGATTATGTAAGTAACAATACAAGCATGTGATGTAGCAAAGGGAAGCTTTACGTTGTAGTTTTACTTATACATATATATAATGATTGCTATAAAGAGTACACAACATGTACATAAGTCCAGGACTAGTCTCCACTATTGTACCTCTGATCGATTTAAATATTTTGGTTTTAATTTGTCTTGTTTTCCTGCCCTTTATTTTAACATAAAACAATCTATCTGTGTTTCTACCTTACATCTTTTAGTTTAAAAATTACCTTGATTACAATAATATACAACATTTATATAGCGCTCTATATAATCATAATTAAAAATTACTCTAAAGCGCTTTGCAACATATGGATAATAGTATTAGTTAATTAATTGTTGAACAAAAAAATGGCTTACAATCATCATTATACATTAAGCAAGAAGAAAATTATATTTTAGCCATGTCTTTACATTACACTATCATGAAGCCTTTTTCTGGCCTATTGTCTGCATATCAAACTGGTTTTTTTTCTAAACCATCTGCAATATCAATCATTAATCTATTTTTTCTGGACCATTTTATAGTGTACATTAAACAGTGGCCTATCTTTCTGCATTTAACAGTGGCATGTAAACATTAAAAAGTTATATCTGTGTACATGACAGAATGGTCTGTGTTTCTGATCTATACCTGTACATTAACTAAAATCAACACTATCTTTATTGACCATGTCAAATACTATAAACAAATAGAAGTTTAGCAACACGCAAAATATAATTTAATAAGCAACATGCAGAAAAGGATTTAATAACATCAGTCTTACCTTTAAGATACGGTAGGGGCTGTCTTTGATCGAGCATACTACGGTTTCCGTTTCTAGCATTTTCTCAAGTCCAAAATGGATGGCAGCTTTGCTGCCCGGTTTCACACCATTGGACGCGTATTTAGAGACACCCATGAACTCTAATACGCGTCTACGTGCGGTATTAAACATTAGATGTAAAACAGATTAACCTATTTAAAACATCTAAGCTCATTCTGAAGTCAAAAAACTAATCGGACTTTAAGCATGTTCTATTAGTGATGAAATACCGCAGCAAATATTCCTTTGTATAAACGCCATGCCATGATCCAACATTGTACCGATTATTCCATTTAATGGGGGAAGTTTATTTGTATAAACAGTTTTATTGATCCCGTGGTCCTAGGGTTGTATAGTAACATTATACGTCATATCTAATGATGTATCTCTCCATTAAATTTTATTGACATAACTAATGGCTTTAGAAAAAATGGGTTAATCAAAATCGTTAGTTAAAATAGGAGTTGTTTAGAATTGTAATTAATATAAATCATCTCTAAATGATTATTTTAATTTTTCATGTCAGAGTTTTAGTAAATACGATGTTTACTTGTCCGGAATCTCCACTTTGTCTGAACTGTATGCAGGAAGACAATAGAATCGACGATTCAACGTCGGAATCAATCAACTCAGCCTATAATATATGTGAAGCATGTATCTATTTCGTGTTAATTTACATGTATTATGTGAAAAGTTCGGTCGATGAAAACGTTCTGATAAGACGAAAAGATATACCTTAAGTTAAATCTCTTTTTCACATACTATAATAAAACCCTTAGCTGTAGCGACAGGTTCGGGGTCTAGTGGGGGTCAGACAGATATTTTTGCTGTTCTAATTGTACTATTAAACGAGGGATCCCCGTAGGACAGCAAAAAACTGAAAATTTGAATAGAAAACTGAAAATTTGAATAGAAACGGTCTTACTGGTTTTTCAATAGGTTTAATAAATTACTTTAAAACTTTGGAAATAAGTATTCTGCTGCTTTGATTGGCTATTCACAATGGTAAGGCAAAATACTTAAATCATAGATATCGACTTTGTAAATTACCAATGCGTTTTCCTGAGTAAATTACTAAATATATTTGTTTTTATTATTCTTAAAAGAATCTGTTGAATTACGATATATTTTTATAAAAAAATATGTAAAACATGTGCGCTGATTAGGTTGCCTTACAAGCGTCAGCTGTAGGAAATTTCCCTTTAGCTCAGCGGTAGATCATCGGGCTGGAGAGCCAAGGGTGGGAAGTTCGATCCCCAGCGACGGCACTATCTTTATCACTAATCCTCGTCCTACTACAAATATAAGTAAAGATAACATCCGGAAGATAAAAGACTGTGTTCTGTGAGTAAAAGTGAAACAAGGCCAGACTGGGATTCGAACCCTCGACTTCCAATAATATTACGGTCGCGTTTAAACTATCTGAGATACTTGATATTCGTCTGTAGCTTGCTAGCCCAGGCCCTCTATTGTTATAGCAAAATGAAAACAGTGGACGTTACTGTATGAATGAAAATCTACAGTTGAACTGTCCAGTGTTTTGTCTGCAGTGAGAGAGATCGTTTATTGCATGCAATCACTTGGATCCTAACGTATGCTTTTGTTTCTTATGTTTATGTGTTTGTCACTTACCTAATTGTGTTTGTCCCTTGTGTAATTGTGTTTGTCCCTTGTGTAATTGTGTTTGTCCGTTACGTAATTGTGCTGGTCCCTTACGTAATTGTTTTTGTCTCTTACGTAATTGTTTTTGTCTCTTACGTAATTGTTTTTGTTCCTTATGTAATCAACAACAGTTAATTTACATGGGGGGAAATATAAATAATAAAAAGATGTCACTGTGGGCGAAAGGCAACGACAGTTTCAAGTTAAGTCCATATTGCTTCCTCGTAGAAGAGGAAATGACAACAAATTGATTATTTATCGTTATAGATGTAAAAATAGATGTTACTATTATATATATTATATTAATAAAAGTATACTATTATGCTAATTAAGTCTTGGTGTATCAGTGTGAAAATGGTTCTGGCGTGTGTATGAATGTGCGTAAAAGTAGAGGATGATGACAAATGATGAATGATTGATGAACGATGATGAGGAGGATGAATGATGAATGATTGATGATGAATGACGAATTACAAATACCTACAGTTTATTATATATGTATTATGGTGTTGATATAACCTGCGATAAGCGTGTACATATCTATAATGTAATGATGATAACGAGTCAAATTGAAAATGTATCGGGAAGTAAAGAATAAAATTGTTTCCAATCTGTGTTACTACAATAACAAATGCTATAATGATTTTGGTAGTGAAGATGATTTGTTGGTGATACGAATAATAATATACAACATTTGATATAGCGCCCTATCTAGCTAACATAAGCCACTCTAAAGCGCTTTACAGTACATAGATATACAATTATTACAATTGGGATATACAATTTTTGAGGAATTCGCAGGAGCTGCCTTATCAGGCGCTAACTACTAGACCTATGCCACCTTGCTAATATCTCCATATGTGTGTATGCCTGCGTGTGGGCTGGAGATGTATTGTGTCCTGTTTGTAGTGGGACCGTGCTTCCAACGGCATCTTTTATAGTGCCACCTCACTTGAATGTTATATCACAGATACCGCAACATCCACCCCAGACCATTTTATACTCCACCTGGGTTGTTGGAGTTGTATCGGCAGGAGAAAAACACTTTCTCTGATATTCCATGCGTGCGACGACTTCGGGAATCGAACACCGGCCGCCTGCTAGGAAGGCCGAAGTGTTAACCACTCGACCAATCCGCCCGAATGCTGCATATAGAACCGACATTGTATGTCATTATACATAAATATTTACATTCCATTGCATGTTATTCTATACGCATTACCAGAAGAAATTGCGTTCATAGAACTATGAATACAATTTGATCAGCGTTATTATGGAGCTTCTTCCCCCGCCTCGAATAACATGAGACAACTGTTAGAAGTAAACATTTTTGTGACGTCAGGCTGTTCCAGGAATCTCGTTTGCACTGACGACACATACACTTCAATATCGAAATATAACGGAATCTCTGAATTTATGTCAACAATAACTGAAAATTAAGAAAGTAAATATAAGGATTGAACGGTATTTTTCAATTTTCATGCCGGTATGAACGCAAATTGGTTACATACATATTTATCATAAAGCCCGGCATTCATACAAACATGAAAGTGGGACCAAAATCCATTCAATCCCTATAAGGAGGGATTCCAGATCCCTTTAACCCTTGTCGTCTGCCCATACGTATGATAGAAATAAAAGAGTAATTGGAGAGAGTGCGACTGTACCACATCAGTATAAGTAGGTCAGAATCTAACATTACAACAACGCTAACAGATTTTGCCCCGGTAGCTACCATTGTGATATAGCATGCATCGCCTATGGTCATTTGTCTTTATCTAAAGCACCGTCACTGGAAATACTTATTTACCCTTTTTGACTATTTGAATTCAGCTTAATAGATAGCATTTTCACCATTTAGAAAAAGATATGTCGTTTTCAGTTTGATAAGGCAGAATTTTGCAATATAAGTGATCAAAATCAATTAAAAGGTTTTAAACGTGTTAAATGCTTTTATTTTGTAATATCGTCATGATTCGTTACATTAATTTATTGTCTAAAAAAGTAAATTTTGTAAAAACAGCTTATACTGTTTAAGACAACATATCTCTAGAAATATGTCTATGTAGTGGAATGACCATAAAGGATGAGAATGTCAAATGTAAACTAAAATAAAAGGAAGATAACACCTATCGTTAATACACCGCCCAGGTATAACACATGCACTTTAAAATACTGATTAGGAAATATCATTATATCCTTAGACATGATGAATTGATTAAGTTACTTAAATATATTTAAAAGCTGCTACTTAAATACAAAGTTTAGATACGGTATTACCCCGGCCACTTACCTGATCACGTTCCAATTCAGGATATACTTTGATGATTAAAGGGAGATAATAAAGGCATTGCTAACTGCAGGAAATAACCCTTCAAAATAGTTCCTATATCCATTAATGACAGGTGTCGACATTAAAGAGTCAAGAAAGCCTACTAATTGTGACGGCTTTTATGAAGCGGATGTCGTCGATAATATAATCGATAAGCACTTTTCGAAAACAATATGTGTGACAGAGAAAATCAATTACGTGCTGCATGTTTCTTCTGAGAAATACTGATTTCAATGGAAACGTCTTTGAATGTTAAGTATTTTCTATTGTTTGTTGTTCGAGTGCATTCTACTTAAAACCAGATGGTTTATTAACTACGAGGTAAAGGAGACAGACATAAGATCAGGTACTTTGTATCCTTTGTAGATTTAAACCTAGATTATAATCTCTATGAGCATACTTGGTACTCTTTTTTTTCTTGTAAAATCACTCATTTGCGTATTGGTTTTAATTGTGTGGCTTTCGTGGGCAACCTTCATCCACGAATTGATAGCTCCGCCAAGAAATTACAAGTTTGACATAAAGCAATGCTCCGTTTTAGTGAGTACTCGTAATCCACGAATCCATGTACCCACGAAATCGTGTTTTGTTGGAAAACCACGAACTCTTGGCAGCACTAAAATATCTTACTTTATGCTTGAGGCTTTCAAGTAAAATCAATGAGAAACGGTCAACAAAGTGTTATTTTGTTATATTTTAACTAAACAATATATTTTTTATGCACGAAAAATACATGTACATCCTGATGAGTCCTAAATGCAAAAAAATTACCGCATTGTCACAATACTATAGTGTGCTCATATGTTCAGTGTTTTGCATCCTGCGTCGTCTTATTAATATATTAAAATATTAATAGATCCATCCTTACTTCGTGTTTTAGTGGCCAATTTCTAGATCTTCCCAAACTCAAGCGAAAAACTGCCGATTAATAATATTAAGAGTTCGGGCGATACAACGGTATTTACATAAAGTTCAATTAAACAAAACACGAAAAGCGTGACGTCATTCGATGATCTTCATTGTTGTGGCAGGCACGCTCTTTCCGTTGACGTGAAGAGCGATTTCTGCGCTAAGTTAAGAAACTAAAAGGGTTGCGGTAATCTCCATTCACGGCATCATATCTGACCAATGCAAACTATGCTATAGATGGGAGATTGTTTGACCAGCGGTCTGCCGTATGAAGAAATCTTTTGACTTCCGGTCTGATAAGCGGATAATTTATATTTATCTTTATAACCACCATCAGAGTATTTTGAGTTCTATGTCAATTAAGAAATAAAGGAACTATTCTACGAACTTATTAATACAAGAACAAGTGTCGGAAATTCCACTCAGTTGATATATAATATGTCTAAAATATCAACTACATTTGTTAATCCGTTAATGAAATATACTGGTTTTAATACATTTTCATTTTTTTCACAGTCTTATTACCCGTGTGACAATCAAAGTTTGTCAAAATCATTGAAATAAATTCACAAATGCAATTGATGGCTACAAACCTAATTACAAACCAAATATTTCTTTTCTAGACTTTTGGAACTTCACAAGATCCGTAAGCTTTAAGCCTAAATGATTACAGGTTAAAATTCTATATTTAGTTGGGATCTTTGAATTTGTGTCAAAGAAATTCTAATTCACGATATTAATTATTTGGGGTGCATGCAAGCCATACGACAAATATGAAGACTTTAGGTCTCATAAACTCCATACGATTTTAAACCGTACAATTTATGGCATATTTTGAAACTTGAACTTAAAATTCCAAAGAGAAAGCTGTGCATTGATCATCTTCATAACATGCGATAATGTCGATACTTGGAAATATGTTGGTTTGGAAATTTGACTTTCTAAAGATTTACAGACTCTAGGCCTCTCGGGACTAGAGAAGAAGTTTTTCAGTATGCATAACATATCTAAGGTAAACGCTATACGTTCTGGCTTCAGGCGTTTTCGAATATTTGCCGTTATAAAACAAGAAAGTTTATTAAGGCATTCATCCTAGTAATGGAATCAAAACACATCAAAATACTAAAGAAAAAACAATATTTTTTTATGATTTCAACTGAAAAATATAATACAGATTTGCGTGAACTTAGCTGAGTAGAACTTGAGAAAAGTATCATTATCAGCTTCTCAAAGAGGAAACTATCTAAATGGTCCTGACGTTGACGGTAAACATCATAATAACAGGTTGCTGGGATTTATGATAATATTAAAATCTAGTTAATAGTCATGACCATAGTCAGAAATAGAAAATAGCCTTAAGTGTAGCCATAAATGCAGTCAGCTAAGCCTAAGTCAAAGAGAAATAGCTTATGTTTTCCACAGTTCGATGATGATGAGATATGTAATTTGTTCAATTAAGTAAGCGTAATTTAATTGTTTGAATTCAAAATGAAAAAGACAAAAAATACAATATTTGATATTCTATGTACATTTGCACGTTTTTATTTTATCGTATATGGCGCTTTAGTGTACATGACTTTGTTGGGTGTGATTTGTACATTCATTTAATATCAAATAATAGAACATCGCAGTCATTGATTCTATTGGTGGCCATGACAAACATGTTATTTTGCCGGATTGATTTTGATCTTATCATTGGTTTGAGACAGTAGAACGGTATCAGTGTGTAGGCAAAACAGCAACAAAAGCAGAAGGATATTTTGCGTTTATCTAAATTTTGTATCGAGTCTTATAATACATTGTTTGTTTTTTTGTTTTTTTGTTTTTTTGTCGCTCACAAAAGATATTAAAGAAAGCGATACATACTCACAGAGATTGCTTTTGTGTGATATACAAAAGTAACAGACACTCAGGTGATTGTATCTGTTCAAGTTTGGTAATATACACAGTATTCCAATTGATCATGTGAATTATCATTTACAAAGACGTGTCCCGTTCCAATATACAATTGTTTAAAAAAACAATTATGTTGACGCAGTTTCATTTCCTCATGTCAAACGAAAATGGATAATTCTTCTATGGAACCAGTGTACTATAAAATGATGTAAACCTTAATAGAATGCTTTACATAATAATTCCTTCAATATCAACGAATGTGAAGAGCATACAATCTAAAAGCACTGCATTAAGGTTTAATGTCATAATATTTGTGTGAGGTAGTCTGGTGTAAAGTTATCTGATTTTCATGCTAGTATGAATGCTAAATAATATACAATGGAACTGTCTGAACAGAGCAGTATTAGTAGCCAATACAACGTGTATTAAACTTGTCCCGCCTCTAATACATTGACAGTAAAACGGACCACACACACACAGTGACGGTACCTTTCAAATTTGGTAATAGATACAGTATGCCTAACAAATGAATAACACTGCAGCATACAGCTGTTTCGTCCTTCTAGGACCTTTCGGTGATGCTGGAGGCCAAAATATGATAAATCCGAATTGTCTAATTTATTGTACAAACAGAACAACAGATGCAAAAACAAACACTCTTGATTTATAGATTTCCGAAATAAAATAACATTTACAATGTTAAACATGAGACTTTGATAATTTTGATCTCCTGGTTTTAAAATAGGTGAAAAGTGCCGCTGGAAATTATTTTCACAGAATCTAAGCGACTGATGGCTAGTCTATTTTAATATGTATGTGTACTTACCTCGTATACTTCATCATCTGGCCTTTCCTCGTGATTTTGGTATATAGAATCCCCTTCTAGCATGGCATCGACGTAACCTGGAAATACACGCTTTCTAAAGTTGACCATGGTATGTCTCGTCAATGTAATCTCGTAGTATACTCTTCTGAAAGCTGTTCATGGTATCTCTCAAATATGGAGAACTACCTAAAACAGGATTGAACCAAACATAAAGCTACCGTTTCAATTAGGATTAGAGTGACGTTGTCATTATTTGCAGGCAAGCCTTCGTCAGCAAACAGCAATTAAACGATTATAAGTGACTGAATCCATTGTTCAATATTACACAAAGCAAAAAGCAAATGTAGAAACAGTTCTCTTTCTTCCGCCCGATTACTTTCCTAAAAGGGTAAATGGAATCGATTGCAGGATACTGTTGAAGTACCTCGTCCAATAAACGGTCACAAGTAACTTGTGCAACGCGTGCGTCAGCTGATCATTTATGCTGATAATAATGAGAGCCACTATTTACATAAGTAATGATATTGAGTATAAACACAAAGGGGTTGTTTAATTAGAGAGAGCAAAACATATTAGCGATAACATTGACTTACACTTAAGCTAAACTAGAATATATAAGTACGCACATTCAAAAGAGATCTTTTATTTTGTATGCACTGAACATGAAAATATTACATTGTTTAGGCATAATTCTATCGCAGTTAATCAAAATGTAATTTAGAAAGCCCTTTTTTAAAATAGACAAATCGAAACGTCGCGAAAATACTTACGACTGTTATATACATGTATACTCACTTGCAAAGGTACTTTTCTGTGAAAATCAAATTCACCAAACATGTATATAAAACAATTCTGCTTATATACGATAGAAGGATATTACCACATGCTGATTAATGACAGGTAACATCAGAGACTTTGTCGCTTAACTTTCAATGAAACGCGTTAAGTAGATAATCCAAATGTATTTTAAACAAATGGGAAAAATCGTCAGATGATTGATGCTAGCAGTGGAAATCATCTTTGAGGTGTTTCCTGATACATAACGTGATCAATGACAGGGTTTAATAATCGCAGAGGGACTACGTTATAAAATGTCCCGGACATGGAGCCATTAGTGCTGATGATGTTTGCCATTAGTACAGATAGTATTTACAGATGCAATCACATACATTAAAGGAAAGCGTCATCACCAACACTTTTATTGGCGCGGATAAACCAAACGCTTACATCAATTATTTATAAATCTGTTTCCAAATTATGAAAGCCCCAAAGAACACTTAAATATAGAGCGCTCTAGGCATTTTTTTCGAGACACGTTCCACATATAATACGGAATGCTCTTCAAAAGTATTACTCTATTGGCTGACAATCCAGGTCTACGTCACAAAATGAAAACAGCAATTTCGTATCTTCAATAAGATTAAACTTTGGTCATTTCCCAAATAGCCTTAAAGTATTCGTACTCAATATGTACGTCATCTTGAACTGATAAAGTAAACATCGAGCATGCGTACTAGGGTTTTGCGTCACATTTTATCTTTTCCAGCTGAGAATCATATAGAATTCAAACGCAAATTTAAAAAGATCAAACTTACGATATTTTCAAGATATATTATTTCGAATTCATGGAAAACTCAATACAAATGACCAAATTCAGTTCTCTATGAAAATGTTTTTTTTATATATTTTTTACGCAATAATGATAATGGCGTCAAGACGTGTTTCATTTCATTTGTGGTGATTATAACTATTTGGTAGGGTTATATACTGGCAATGTCATAAATTGGTAACTTGTGGTCTACATCTACCCACTTATCCCTCAAACAGCGATGTAATTTATCAGATGGTCTAGTCTCCCTCTAATTCTCCAAAGGTTTATTTATATCACCTAGTCTTTCTTTATTAACTAGACAATTAGTCTTAGTTTGGCTTCATTGGGTTTAACGCCATATTAACAGCTGAGGTCGTTAATGTAAACGGACGAGCCTCCGTGTGTGTTATATATGCCTGCAAGCGTGAATGTTTGCCGGAGTCAGGGTTAGTTTGTGTATTTGCCTTTGTGCCATAGCGTGGTACTGATACTTCAATACTGAAATGTCATGCCGAAAGCATCCATACCATTATTCCACTCGGTCACATGACCTAAATGCTGATAGTTAAACAGGGAAAAACAAATGGTAGTATTTTGCCCTCCCCACTTTGGCGAATATTTACCATTAAAGCCAAAAATGAGCTATTGCGAAAAGAGGCACAAGGAAACAACAAGGTTGGTAGAATGTAAAGAGAAAATATAAAGATCCCAAATGTTGTAAATGGGGGCAGCGGATCAGTGTTCGTTTCTTCAATGTTTCCTTGGCAGAAGACAAGGAAGAAACCCCCCGATTCCGCATGGGTCCCCACAGTTGTTTCATGTTACGACATGCAACAGGATCCAACAGGGATCTTCGTTCCCCGAACCTGCAGAGTCAATTTCCCTAGAGCACAACATTAATAGGATTGTAATGCTAAACAAAATCAATTGTTCAACGCCCTTCAGATGGATACAGGTTATAGTCACTGGTTTCCTTCCACGTAAGTTTATTCGACGTGAGACGTATATGTTTACGGTCACATTCATCCTTTCGGAACATCTGGTCATGCCTGCGTTTTTGGGGGGTTTCTTTCTAATTAGTCTTCTTTTGTCACTGAGCATTCGCGACATGGTACTTTTGTCCTATTCAGCTAACCACTTCGAAATTATAGCTACGCATTGCAACTAGTGCATGTAACAAACTGTGATGGGTCGTGATCTGCTACGGACGGCTGTCACATAGTGCTATGGACAATACAGTGTACTTTTATTGCCATATACGTTAGACTTCAGTCTATTTTGTGTCGTGGCTGAACAATGACACGACGTTAATACTGAAGTATTTCAGGTCATGATTTCAACCCCGAGTTGTACACATTGTGCGGTCGTATAGCTACATAATTATATGCCGTATGTCTGTGACTTGCATCATAATCGAAAAGGCATCAGTACCCATAATTACCTGTTGAGTTGCTGTAACATGTTGCTGACCTTCCGTGACTGCGCATAACTCAATAAAATAGGCTAGAATATGTTTTCAATACGCTGGCATTTATTTTTAATATAGCTTAAATATATATGATTACTTTTCATTCATGAATTTTAAAAGAACAGAAAACAGTATATTCGTAAAATGAATGTATTTGAACCAATTTGGAAATGATATCTGCCAGAAACCAATTGATTTTCACCATCTCGTATGCACGTTCGTTGTAAATTTAAGGACTCACACACCTTAAACAGCCAATCAGCAAGTGTTCCATACGATTATATTTACATTTCCACTGCACAGAGCCTATATGTTTCTACGGCGCCCAATGTATGTTATTTCCGTATATTTACATTCTTGATGTTTGTTCTGTATATGAATCTACCAACTGAAAACAACTGCCATTAGACTATGAATACACTATGAATACAACGATTCTCGTGCAACCAGTCACCTGATTTCACACACAATGACCACTTCATATTACTACGCATAGTACCGGTTCTGAGAATAGTTCTCTCCCCTTCTCCGAAATAACGTAGTTGCGAGAAATAATAATAAACATTACAAAAATCATAAATGGTGCACCATTGTACTATTATTAAATCTATTTCTGTTGAGACACAGAAAATGCTAGAAGGGGCCAACCAATCTGCCTAGCTACTAAGAGAAATACAATCTGGGGATTGAAAATATTCCAAGGTAAATAAATCATGTCAGCTAGGCCTATTAAACAGTTAAATGGATTAAAAAATCAGATTTGGAAATTGTTGAATTTGTCGATCCGTGTAATACGTTCTGTTATACAGAACTGGTAAAATGAATCAGTAATTGCGAATTTTGATATAAAGCAATTATCTAACCATTTAAACCATCACACAAATGACGCTCTTTTTCCAAATCTATAGGCTAAAGAAGATATTTTTGTTTAGTAGACATAGGTCGGAATATTGATATTGTTCGCGGGGTAAATTTCAAAAAAGCGAATCGTACACTAGACGGCCTGTTAAAGGAGCGTACAATGACTGGGGTGGCTCGTCCAACGGCACACAAGGAACTTATATCGCTCCTACATTTAACACAAATATCCACTTACCTTCCTCCCAAGGGGGGGGGGGGGGGTATTCTCCCCTTGCATCCTCCGACAGAACGGTTGGTACAACCTGGTTATCCATTTTGTGATCAGGGGACTTGAGTTCCACGAACAGCTGCGAGTTGATTCTTTTGAATTTATTTCAGACGAGCTATGCCACAATCAATCATAACACAAAACAAAAAAAATATCAGGGTGGGTTTTCCTCTAGTGAAGCCCCAACAAAACGCATGTATGCCACTGGTTCACTCCACTGTCCCGTGGCAATGCTGCAATTGTTGATATCAAAAACAGATTCGGCCGCTGAAAAACTATCCAACCACTACCTATGCACTCAGACGGTAATCCAGAACACTTACGGGTATCACAAGTGCCTCACACTATCTCGGCTACTCCATCGCGGGACATCGCACAAATGTGTAATGGCGACTCGCCATCGGTTCCTCGCGAACTTTCGAACACCCAAACGTCCGGCTGGGTAGTCCCCGTGACATCAACTAGTACATCAGAGAACATTGTAATGACACAGGGCACTTCATCCACCAACTTATCTTCATTTACCTCAGCAGGATTTCTGGCAAACAGCACATTCCACGGATGTACATTCAACTTTAAATGAGCTCTGCCCACCGCCGACGGGTGCTCGGCTGACGAATGCCCTGGATGGTTACTATGGTGACCGTAGTTTGAAATAGTGCGGACATAAACTTTTACTAAATATATAATTCGCGGCGTTAAATGCAAAAAACATGAAATACGATCAACTTTAAAAAATGAAAAGAATATCAAGCGTTGTTTATTATGAGATTATAGCTTTTTATTTTCGTTTTAACAAATCAGCTGATCGGCGTAAGTCGAACCTTTGAAGTTCGTGTGTAGGCTGGAGTTCTGGCTGTTCCTTTTTTATGGTTTTCTGTCCGATACTGATATTAAAAATATTAAATTTACAAAAAGTGTTGCAACTTTTTTTTATTGTAGTTCATCGTAACGTAAATATATGAATTGAATGGATTTTTTTTCATGTACATTGCGGCAATGAATAGCAGTAGCTGATCTACATATCTTCTGAGGAGCGCGTTCAATCCCTATGTAAATGTTCTCGTATTGGCGGGAGGTGAGTGTTCTACTGTGAATACTTGTACATCCGTATAATCATTATCATGTGCCAGGAAACTGTCTTTAAAATCGAAAATAAATATGCGTAAAACATAAACGATATCATCCATTATCAGGTCCCTAGGTTAATTCTGCCATGAATGGATTACAAATATTATAATTTGCGAGTATAAATTCTAGAATCACAATTATTTTGCGTACTTTTGGCACGATCTTTAGAGTATGGAGTCAGAATTAAATGGAGATAATCAGAGTTTACATATACAAGGAGATGTTTGTCGTCGATATTCTAAAATAACTCAATATACACAGCATGCAATGTCGAGCTCAATAGAATTGTTTCGTTTTGCATTCAATAAGGATGAATTAATTTAGATACGGAATCTATATCATTATTACATGTGACGTCACAGCAAGATTCTGAGTAGATGTAGATGTACCATGTACCATTAAACCATTTTTTAAAAAAGCCTCCAGAGGCTCACATGCTATAGCAATTTTTGTTATACGAAACAGACAAATTTATTTCAAGAAAATATTTCATAAACTTGTTATGTGAATGTTCATTTTGCATAACTGTATGTTTTTAAGCATTTATGATCGAATTTGTAGTACTACAGCATTTATAAATCTAACATTGTAAGCGCTTCAGCATAACCCATCTCACAATAAATATGCATTAATGAAATAGTATTTTTTAGTATAACCATTGTTGGCTAGGATAGCTTAGTAAATGACTCATTATAATTACTTTCCCCTTCAGTAGGCTCGTTCTATTTGGATCTAAAGATCTTCCAGGTAAAATGAAGTTAGTTTTACTTTAATTATGATTGACCTATATTCCTAAATAAGGCCCCACCCTTATGTCCCTAGGAGAGTGTCACCCTCCAATTGTACAATACTGTGTCTTCTTGACTCAAGGATGCTCCCGACAAATTAAGGTTCAAATCCCTTTACGCGTTTTCAAGTAAAAGGATTTTGTATAATTACCTGCATGTCCCCAGCCGGGCCCCACACCTCTTTCCCTACAGGGCATTGACAACCTTACTTTATACAAAGTTAATTGAATTTCCCAAATGATGCTTCAAACATAATAATAATGATTAAATTCCACATACCTACTTAAGGAGAATGATTTCAAAAACTTTCCTATATTCCCCCTTTTGGACACCTCTACACTTGGGATAGCCGCATCATCCATTATGTGAACCTGAATCCCTTTGGCCTATGGATGCTCCAGACTATTTGAGGTTAAAATCCCCTTTCTCCTATTCAAGAAGTAGGATTTTTAAAATGTATCTATTCCGTCTTTGCGTATTGCAGAGTTATCTTCTCTTGTGAGCAGGTATTGATTGTTACGTCATTGGTTTGTG
>JAUMHH010158839.1:0-17937 GCA_032359455.1 Chlamys rubida | reverse complement strand
TAGCTGTGAGCGTCGAAATGGCAGCACCGGCTGTATGCTCCCCAGGGAGTTGAGAAAGATATTGGCTGGTTGCAAAGTCCCTATAACCACGGATATTAATTTGTGAACCGCTTTGAGACGACCTACAAACTAGGTTGTGCTAAAGCGGTATATAAGAACCTCGAATTATTATTATTATTACTATATGTGTAATATACTACAGTGTAACACCTGTTTGAATTCACTAATAGTAACGCTATACATGTGTGTAGAGGTGCAGGTGATGGCAATGGTAGTAATATGATAATGCAGTACAGTGGCGCTGCAATTATAGCAATACCTATTGGTTGTCATAAATGGAGCTGCTAAATCTCCCGACACCATCTAACATCACAGTGTTTTGAGGGATGCAGGTTGCAGTATTGTATGGCCAAGTATCATGGTCGCCTTTTTGATCTCATAGAGACATGATATATATCCCTATGTGATTCGACCTAGTAATTAACTTGCAGGACGTGATGATAACATAATTTAACCTATATTTACATTGCGGGTGTCGCTGATGATTAAGAAATGTTAATACTTTCGGAATATCCTTTCTCACTTTCGTTCATATTTTGTCCTAGTTTTGTCGTGTTATTTGTCAATATTACGGTTTTATGAACACCTTGGTATTCAGTGAAAACAGCTGTGTGTAATAAAAGAGACGTAAACATGTGTATTGTCTGTATAGGGCAAACGTCGTTTATACATATTTGTTGATTTATTGTTGTATTATACTTGTGTCCATCTCCATATATCCCCATGCAAGTGAGAGCAAACTCTTTAGATATTTTAGAAAAAAAACACACTTATTGTTGGGATTTTTGTTTTGTTGGACACCGATTCTACACAGGTGCTCTCTTTCCTTCGTTTGGCCTTCCGATCTCACAAAAGACATTCGACAACTTATACTATTCACAGTCCAGATTAAGTGGAATATAAAAAGCATGCGAGTGTGGTAAGTACTTAGTGCACGTATGCTACATTTTATATATCTTAAAGTTTAATATGTAGAAATAACAAATGATTTGTATATGCTTAACGTTTTTTCTGATCAAATAACGCTTGTTGTCCAACCTTTCATGAGATGTGCTCATTTTAATAATATGACTAGGCGTCCAGCCCAGTGGCAATATTAGATAGAGTATCATTATGATATTACCATCTAACTCAGTTGTTATCGCGTTGATGGAATAATGGCGCCTTTCTGCTTTCTTACAAGTACTTTAAATAGTTAAAGACAAAAACACATTAATAACCGTTAAAAGTATTGCTTTCTTTCAACTGACACCAACTACAAAACTAGCGACACGCCACGCGACATTAAACACCCGTTTTACAAAGAGTAGAATTAAATTGACCACCATAGCACCACGTGGTTTAGTAAATGAAGTGCTGGATAGGTGTAGATACATGTACATTATGTATGTACCACAAGTGAATTCGCAAAGGATATTATCTCGGTTGTCGGTGCGTGGGATGTGTCGGTCAGTAGCTTGTGTCTGGACTTCACCTTAGCTGTAGGGTGTTAGTTATGTTGTATGCTATACTGTTTCAGTGTATATAGGGTTGACTGAGGAGTATTCGCGTGTCTGTCAACACTTAGCGCAACGAGCAAGGAATGGAATAGTTTCTTCAAAAAGTGCACGAGACAGTTTTATGTCCTGTCTGCATATATGCGCACCACAAACCCGTATTACACTTCCTATAATATACACTAAGTTTGGAAGGGTGTTCCTTGTCTGGTAAGCAGTCATACTTAAATATTTATTATTTACAGTGAATTATCCGGAAACGGATGCATGTATACAGTTTTATTCGTAAAAAAAGTTGAAAGGTCCCCTTGATAACCCTCACGCATGTAACTGTTAGATTGCTTTTTCAAACAAAATCGTTCGAGGCTGTCTCGATATCCAAGGTCTTAATAGTGATTTTACGTGACTTGTGGCTTTTTAGATGAGAGCTAGAACGTTTCTTCTCTTGAAAGTCTTGCTTCGGATTCCAGCCTATGATACTGTGGACGTGCTGTCAATCTAGTTACAGTACTTGTGTTGGGACATTCTAGACAGTAAAACAGCATTACAGTATAAACAGCGGGGCCGTCAACATTTGATCGTAAGTGCCGAACCCCAGATATGATTATTGTCCTGCCGGTCTGGCGTCCGGTCTGTTGCGATCGTCTGTGCTGGAAGTGCTAAGAGGTGACCGTTAGCTATGGAAACATAATTGTAATCAATTGGCTTGTATACAGAGGACCATGCCGTGATGTGGGCGACCCATACAACACAATTAGAACTGTTTGTTCACGTAAATTGGTGACATGCAGCAAAGTTTATATCCATTCTAATGCGGTCTTCACCATTAGCGCCTCTGTCAGTTTGGCTGGGAGAAAAAGCTCTTTAAATCGCTCACGTGGATACATGCCACGCAGAAATGGTTTGAACGTCCTGTCTGATAGCTGGTTTCTGCTACAGTTTCCTGTATTCTGCGCCTGACTGGTTGGAAATACATTTTATCCTAGAACTGTACGCATACATTTTCCTAGCAAACCAACTATTGAAGAAATGTGCAAATGATCAAAACATGACAGATTTAATCAATGCATTTTACAGTGATCAGACAAGGCTCTTTTCGCATACCTTATATTTATAAGTAACCGAATAATAAATAAAATAAATCTGGTGCAGGGCAGCTCCTGTATTATACCTGTGAAGTGACAAAAATAAGAAAAATACGGGACGAACATTCCACGTTAACTGATTTTTTTAATAACAATGAATATCGATGACATGATAATCAACAGATATCGTTAATGAGATTAGAAATCAATACAATGCTTGGAAAATAATGTCGTTTCAACAATATATATATATCAACTGGGAGCAGAAATTCTCTCGGGATTATATATCAATTCTGTCCCAAAAATAACCCGTATATTATCATTTCTGTTAACGCTCGATGAAATATACTGCTTCACTTTGTCTAAAGCTGCGACGTTTTTGCACATTTCGAAGATGAAATCTCGACAACTTGCACTATGCCTATTCGTATTTTTCACATTCAATTCGACACCATGACAGCTGAAAACGTTAACGGTTATTCATTTTGGCTATTGATCATGTTAGATTTAGCAATAGAGCGAAACCATTTCAACAAATGGGTTTGACGGCGAAACCTATAAAACTATTCTTTAAAAAAAAACGAATATCCATATTAATGCCCATAGGAAAATGCAATGAGTTCGGATCAAGTCTACAGACAATACCCGGAAACCCTCGGCATTTTAGACCATCATAAAAGTCTAGCATGCAATGTTTCAAACTGTACGTCATGACTCAGTTAAAGAGAAAAACAGTTAAACACACGATTTATTTGACAGAGATTAAAGCGAAACGATGTCCTGATATCGCATAGGGCGGGACTGAGACGGTAAATAATTATTAGCAGCTGACTGGAGCCATGACCATGACCATAAACTTAAATGGTCTCTAATTTTTCAAAAATCGTATCATAGTTTTATATTCATATGCATACACACGTTGTTTGCATGGACTCATTTTAATAATGACACATTGCTAAATTGTACCCAAAATTAGTATACAATGTATAATTATTAACATATAAAATGTTAAGGTTTTCATGGCAGTACTAGAGTCTCTGTCTAAAATTGTTTCCAGATTACATTTTATGTAGGCATATTACAAACTTAGGCAGCAGAGAATAGTTTTGAATTATAATCGAAAGAATGAAATACTTAAATACATGTATTTACGTATGTATATATAAAAAGTCCCTATAAATCATAGACACTTAAATCAAATGCAAGGTAGAACCCCGTAAACACTCCACGTTTTGAATACACAATTGTAAGAACTGTACAAGGCACACAGAAAAAAACATAAAATGTACCTTTTGGCTCTTAAAAGTCTCGACTTTGTTAAAAGGACATGTGTATATACATTGCTGTTCAAATAGCGCCTGCATGTGTTTCGTTATTCATGCATAAGCGGACAGAAGAGCAAATTCCCATCCTGCATCTCCATCGTGCGCCTAGACTATCGCTCACGTGCTTGGTGAACATTGAGCAATCGCTAGGAATGTCTTCCTGTTGAGTTACAGCCTGATTTAGAACTGAAACACAATTTATATCAGTACCGGAATCTCTCTAAGGAGTGACATACTCCGATTTCCAGAACGGCAAGATTAAAGTCATTGATGACAGAACTATCGGTGCCATTGTCTGATTCTTAATAACATCATGCGACCTGCGGTACAAAGCGCCACACTTGCATGACACCAGCTCCTAAATACTACCAGGTTGGCTGGTGGAAGGGAGACTGGCGAGAGAGAGAGAGAGACTGTCTTGAATTTGCTTTCAGGAAAATCAGCTTTAAGTTGATGCACCGGATGGAAAATGCAGAAGATAGCTGTGTCGTGAGAGATTCCGTATACAGCATATATAGGCTGTATGTTTCCTCTCGTTATCGGTAGATCAAAAGTATTGTTAGATCTACGACGTCTTGATTTGATGATAGGCAGTCTGCCAGATGTGTTTTTTATTGTGCCTTGGAAGGTTGTAAGTCAGACAGAGAGTACATCCATGCTGTAAGTGACGAGGTGTCAACCATGCAGCTTCTATAATGGGGCTCATTGTCTGCGTCTGGCATATCAAAGTCCAATTGCAGTTAAGTAAATCTCAAGGTACTGACACGTCACGGAGCTCTGCTCACATGCCGTACTTATTAACCGGGCACACAACCATGCCATTCTGAATGATAAAATAAACACATAACAGTATCAGAAGCCAAGTATGTTGGTAGATCATGCTAACCATATCATTATAGCGATTTCCATTACGGAACTGACCGTTTAAACTCGGGTATGGCTACAGGGAATCTCTAGCGAGTTCCCATTGTACAGTCTGTATGGCTTCACCGATATTCATATATAACATATAAAAATTTAAACGAATTTGACTTTTTGGTCCACATACGTTACAAGATGACCTAAACTCACATCATGTCACTTATTACTAAAAAAGCAATATGAAATACACGCACCGCGTTTGCTTTTGTACGCATATTCATCCAATCGTGCTTTTGACGCTACGTAAAGTGACGTCAGGTATGATGTTATAAATCCCATGGGTTAAAAGGCATAAAACGTAACATGATTGCTTTTTTGAATCGCCAAATACATTGTCTGTACCAATATACACAAATAAATAAACACGAAATATGAATATAGGACACAAAGCAATACGCATTCTCTTGAAGACACCTATGTCGTAAAACTGTATTCAGTTTCAAATATGTTTACACATTATATATGTTCAGCTTATACAAAAAAAACTGTTATATTTTCTATATCTAATGTTAAATACAAAAAAAAACATAAAACAAGAGTCCAGTCTGCATTATTCCTCTGGGACTACACGAGGTCACCGCATCCGATTACATTCTACTTTATGGCGACGGAAGTCTTCAGTTACAGTACATGTACCGACGATTCCACAGACGGTAGACGGTCCTTTTAATATACATGTATTCCTAGTAAATTTCTACTTTATTTTCCAAGAACAAAAATGTGGTTCGAATAGCCCGTCTAAGCATTTCTATCAAAACATCGCCAATAAAATACACATCTTTAATGCTAAACTAACTCGAAATATCTTCTTTCAGCTTGATAGTTGATATTAGCGTCTGTCCTTGGCAATACTTTTTTTGTGTTAACTGAAGAGGTAGACATTGTACATCATATCAACCAATATGTACAATGTATATACAATGTAGGAGAAAATGAATTAGATTTTTTAACAATAAAGTATAAATCGATGTACAGTTTTAGTTTGAAGACATTGTTCTTAATGCATATCAAAATGCTATCTTACAAATTCTTTTCACTGTTCATATGACGGTGTACATTTACATTTTATAACAAGAAAATGCAATTACTACAATCAATCTAACATACGTGACTAATTATCGATCATTGTATATATAGACTTATCTCTTTTGAACTGAAGGAAAACTAATGAGTAAATAGTCACAGAAAAATAAATAAAGGTGATTTATTTAAAAAGATGAACGAGTTAAAGAATGTGATTGATACTGAGATAGAACATTGTGTGGCAAGGAAACGTTTGGTGTGGATAGGTTTTATTTTGTTTATTGTCCAATTAACAGCTATGGTCATTTAATGACGTACTGCCACGTGTGTAATGTATGTGTGCTTGTGTGTAGGTGTGCTGGAGGTGGGGTATGTCGGTGTATTTGCCTCCTTGTGATAGCGCATATCTGAAGACGACTTTAGAGTGCTACATGCACCTTACTGAAATGCTTTCCTTATCAAATACTTATTATGGGGCCCGTCAGGACGTTTCCTGTTAAATCGAAGAAAGGATGTCGGCTACTACTAAGTAGGTTTCGAACACGTAGTTTGGGGCGTTAGTGTGCCTGTGAATTATGTTGATAATGTTGGAACTGGCAATAAAACAGGCCACATTGCGTAATGTATAAGACTACATACAGTAGTAAACACAGCGTGTATAAGTGTGACGGAAGTACGTTAATATGTTGCTCAGCATGCATATAAAATTGGTTAATCATATTAAAAATAAATAGAAGCTACGGTAGTTCACACCTGTATGATAATAAAAACAAATAACTTTCCTTTTCAAATTGTTGGTCACATGGCGTATGGTATTAAGTGAGATAATTTTAATTATGATTGTGTTCTGCAATATTCAAACGACCTTCAAACAGAAATTAATAAAACATTAACCGCGATTCTTAGCAATTTTATCGATTTGTTATATCGTAAATTTGATCAGCTCATGTATAAAATGACGTCATAGCCAAACTTATTTTAAATGATAATGATAAACCTTTTTCATACATGGGTCCGTATAGTTACATCTTTAATACAATTTGTGTAGACGTTAGTATATGTACACTATAAGAGCTTTGCGTGGAATAAACACTTGTCCAAAGTACGGATGCTAACCTTATCTTCACCATCAAAGCAAAATTCTAAATAGAGTGTTGAAAAAATGTGTTCACTGAAACAAACAGGTAACTTAGGATAGATTGTAGAACAATGTACGTCGATCTACAACTCTCGGTCTCAAATGGTTTGAGAGTTCCAATACACAATTGTAAATAAGGCCCCAGAGATTACGCTCTCAAAATAATACTTTGACCTTGTGTCAATATACCTTATCGACTTTCTACTGTTCTTGTTGGACGGGGGCATGTGGACAGACAGATCTATTGGCCGAACAAAAGCTGACGTGTCATAAGTCTGACGGCAAATCAAGGTCTGTGTAGGCCCCGAGGGATCCAATTGACTTCTTACGCCGTCTTTAATAATTACTTATAGCGACAAGTTCCGCTGTGTGGCTCCCTTCCGTTACATCTTCTGGCCAACGTACGCGTATAGATGTACCACCGCTGTGAGTCTGATGAAGGCAGAATCGATGGACTTCCCTAAGTGAAAATAAATCTTGATAAACAACCAAGCTTCGCATTGTTAATGCCAGATAGCCATTTTTACATTTAGACATCATCGACTTTCTTTTCCCAGCCGGAAACCATGCCGGGAACCACTTACGGACACAACATGACTCCCTGTTGGTAAGGGTTTGTTTGATAAATTGGTCATCTGTCCAATTCTATCCAATTAGGTCAACAGTGTTCTTTTTTGGAAACAAAGTGTGGAGGCGCAAATAGTCTCCGCAGGCAGTTACTTCGGTAATTGAAATTCTAAATTTATGAGTCTGATTCGTGAAATTAAATTCCAAGATTTGATCCTCAAATTCAATTACCTTACTTTTGTAGAAATTTTACGGAAGCGCCCGTAGTGCAATAATCGAATATCTCTAGAGTAATCAGCAAGGATATTATCGAGAATATGGTAAAATCGTTAGATGTAATTGAAACTAACTTACATTTTCTTTAAACACCAAATATTATATATATTAGTATATTCTGCTATTTTTGTCAAACTATTTATATATATATAGTGCACTAATGCTAATGATACAATGTAGTTCATGATAAGTTTCTTAATACAGATGTATCAAGTTGAAGCAGGCATGTTTCCATTTCCCGCCAGAATGAAAATTTACTCTGACACAACATGAACGGCCGTAGACTAATGAATGCAATTTATATTAGGTGTGAGCTCAACGTTGCCCCCATTCAAAAGGTGTATCACATGAATAAGGGGAAATCCAGCTTCAAACCTTAAAATTACAAACTTTAACTTAATTTGATGTTTTGTGCCCCAAACTACACGTTTGCCTGTTATATGGTAAAAACGGCTTCCATAGATCACTAGTCTGCATAAAGGTCAATCACGTTTAAGTATCAACGCACGGTCTGGATTTCAAGTTGTATAACAGATAGACAATTCAGAGGTTAAGGCATACCGGTAATACATTCGTGCAATGCAGTATGTGTATATCACTTACAATGTTAAGAAAAAAGCAAATATGAATATTCTGACTTTAGGTCAATACGAAACACGTTACCAGAAATATAAGGATTGAAAAAAATCAATGAGAAGCATGCAAATCCAAATTAGGTCCAATGAACAAAGCGATGCTCAGGTGTCAAAAATTGATCACATTAATGCTTAGATGTGGAGAAAACAAGCTTATGGACGCTGAACCCGTAAAACGTCATTTAAACAATGACATAGCTGTATATGCTATATAGAAATCTTTATTTGTATTTCATCGTGTCGATTTGGTTACGGAACACATGATGCTATGAAGTTCAATACTGTGATGTTCCTTTAGACGCCAGTATGTGTTGCCGTATTATGGGATTGTATATATATTACTTTAGGTCATGATTGCAACCAACCAGATATAATTACATGTAGATCGAATGGACCCTTGGGATACAAACGTTCTGGCGACCTGGTGATCAACTGTCATTATATCCTTATCGTGAGCTAGCCACTCCCGACCACGACCCTAGGAATTGCTTGGTAAACACGCCTGGGTAGATACCGATACACTCTAGTGCAAGAAGCTTCTTCGACAACGACAAACTAATTTAACAATTCATTTATTTTGTCCCATGTCACATACATCATAATTGTTATTGCTAAATTACAATCTATACCGTATTCTTTACCATATGTATTTGTTTTTCTTGCAGTACGGATAGAAACAGTGGATCTACGAAGTTATAGAAGTACGAGTACTTCTTTTTGTACATAATATTTTCAACCATTGTAAATACAAGGCAGATTCCGAAACTTATAGAAAGCAAGGGTTGTTTCTAACCATTATTTACCTTGAAAGAAGTCGCGGGATATAATGATAAAGACATGTGGTACTTGTAACCCCCTCCCCTATCAATATAGGATTGATGGTATCTCCCTTTTTGTGGTAGAAGTGCACACACTATAAACAATATGCAACTTGTTAACAAGATTAGTTTCTCAAGTGTGATTAGCAAAGTTACCAAAGAGGAGTAACTCTAAGCATACTATTATGTGCCAAGCTTTACACACGCTTACACACAATGTATTTTCATATATTGCTATATACTCTCTATTTGTCTCACAGTTTCACCAGCATTTCATAAATCCTGCAACGTTTTTCAACTTTTGGAATTCGCTGAAGAAAATGCCCTAATGAATATTATAAGACAATAATTTACACAATGTATCTAAACTCCACTTTTCTAAAACATTAGTATCCTGTTTGATGACCACACACTGTTATACTTGTCAAAAAAAGTGTTTAGCCAAATATGTTTTTGATCATATTTATCTATAAATGTTTAGGACTACTTTATAAGAGTAATATAATCAGGTATAAATTGAGACATTCTTTAGTATAACTGATACTAGTGAACTAAAAACGAGACAAGGATATCAGTGGAATAGACACTACAAATACTAGAGTAAAACGTCATTGTTAATATCTGTAAGCGTATATACCATATAGAACAAATTACCGTTGCTTTAGTAAACAAAGGCACGGGTTTAACAAGATGCCGTCATCTGATATACCTAAACGCTTGTATTTGTACAGTGTATTCTCAGTCATTCGTGAACAGTATATCAACATGGACATGAGCTAGCGTTACTGTTTACACAAAGTTAGTTGATGATAGCTCGGCTTTTGATTTGCAGAGAATTAATGGCCAGTAGTTGACTGGCAGGGCATATCTGACAAATTCCGTTTGAGTGATGATATTTCAGCCTCGTCAGAAAATCAATAAAGTTATACGCTTTGGTCGACGCGGAAGTTAAATTATATGACTGGCATACCTATAAGTTTAATTGTTTTATTTAAAAAAAAAAATCAGTGGTTTGATATATACTGCTTTTATGTGGATGAAATGTTTTATTATATATAAAAAATGGTTTCAGTTTAGTCTGTAGTAGAAAATAGAATCAATATATATATTTCTTGTCGCCAGAAATAAATTTAAACCCGACTGGTTACGTGTTGCGAGATGTTTGTTTTGTTTCAAAATGTAGACGTATGAATATAAATAAGAAAATACTTTTGGCCTTGTAACATGCAATGTCTACAAGTACAAATTGTTTTTATGGAACAAGCATACATGTACATGCATTAGCATGTGTATATTACATTACAAAAAATATATAACCTGTAAGACACATTTAGGATATTTATAAGTTTAACGATAAATCCATTTTAAAGCTCTATCTTAAACGTGTGTGTGATTCCTTTGTATCTACTGCTGCAATTAAACAAACCATATACATAGTATTTCATTTTGATTCGAGATATACGGATTTAAGTCATGACAAGCATACATCGACTAAAATGCATACACCTGTTTACCACGATAACACTGCAAGAGGATCCGTGAAGATATGTGATGGGCCGTGATACCAGTGGGGAGTGAGATTTATATCAACTCTGTAATGCGCTAAAACCAAAATATCTAAGCTTAAACATGTGGAAATGGAATGTTAAGGCAAGACATTTGCCTGCGCTCAATCATAAAACCCGGTGTTGCATGCTGCATCACACCTGTAAATTAAATCTCCTAAAAACAATAAGTTATGTTGTTACACTAGCGCATTTTCTTCCAGACAACCTTTCTTTTGCAAGCGTTCCATATTTATTTCTAATGTAATACAGACAAATTGCAAGAGTGTCTTCCTGTAGCCTAACACTTGACAATGATTTATCATTTAATCTTATAACTGTAATGCCGAGCCTTTTTCGCAAGAACGACATTGTGTAGCGATTCCATGTTGGGGAATTAAATGAAGACAGGGTTTGGATTGGCAGTAAACTAGAGTCGTGAATGTCGAACTGTCTTCCACGCGGCTTTAACGACACCGCTGCCAGTAGATCGCCAACGTGCTGTAACGTTTAACGTTCTGATGATGACTGTGGCATAAAATTTCAGAAGCATTTAAAACAAATATAGAAATTTTACCATAATGGATAGCAAGGGAATATCGCAGCAGGAACACATGAGTTCTGTAGTAATCCTGAAGGCATACTTAATTACATGAAGTTTGTTTTAGGAATCATCCAGGAGTTCCTTCAGATACGTGTTAAAATAAAGGTACATTTTGTGAATGTACAAAATCATGCATATGACCTGGGAGGGGAAATACCTATCACGAATGGAATCAGCAATATGTATAATTGTGTGTAGAGAGAAATATAGGGAACTACAGAGGTAATACAAAACATAAACCAAAGCGTCGCAAAAGACAAAATATATTATAGCCTCACTGCATGGGGTTTGAAATATTCCATTGCTCTAATAGGGACGAAATACTATTTCATTTTCTTAATAAATTTTAAAATATATCAACTGCGTCAACATAAAAACAATGAAATGAACCAAAAAGTCAATACACAATGGCAAAATTTGAATCCGATGTTTAAAAGGTAGAGCAACAAAATAAGAGACTAAGTTCATCTGGAAAGTAAGCTTTCTTGCGCCGCTCTTTGAAAACTCATGCTATATCATAGCTGTTACATCCGACCAAATGAAAGCTGATATTATTTTAACCTATACCTCATATACACTACCATACCAAACGATTATAATGCTTAACCTCCTTTCAATAATATTACGTAATACGTTTGATATGCCGACACACAAAATTTTCAGAATCAAAGCCTCGTTTTGGAGATGTATCGTCAACACTATAATATGCCGTTCCTGTCTTACCAGGCGGCTTCGACGGCTCTCGGCGGTGCGGGAAGCAGCCGGCTTTGTGACGAATACCAACAGGGTTAGGGATCCGTGGACTGATTATACTAGAGCACGTGTATGTACCATCCCTCCTCGCACATGATTAAGTTGTCTGCAAAATTTCGGTCAAAGTTTCTTCAAGACTTCAGGGATTTTAATTATAAATTTATTGTGGAAAATATATTTGCGTTTAGATCAATGGATGCATAGCATCGCCTCGTTCCCCATTGCACGCAATGTAATACTGTAGCTGTTCCAAAAAGTCGAAGTTTGCACGTTTTAGGTGTGTGATATTTCAATGCAAACTTTCAGTTAACAAGCTAGTTTTATTCAGATATAGTTGTATTCAGAATCAAGAAAATAGAGCTGACGGCGGATTTGATTGCCACTCATCGACTTTTATTAAACTCAGATCGTACGTTTATTTAAAACATGTTACAAATTATTGACTAAAACTATTAAATGTTGCTACATCATTTTAACGAAGGTTTATTCATGCATAAGATCTACATTATTATTATGTATTTACTTTTTACTGAAAAGAGCATATCTCTGTGTGCTACATTATCAATAACTTATTTATTTTCTTAAACTAAATTGTGCCTTTTTGTTCGTAATACTTTATTTGTTGACACTTACACTGATCAATATATATTTTCAACTGAGCGATATCATTGAAAGGTACTGTTATGAAAGACTTAGTAGCAAGAATCATGGTGTCTTTAATAGCTATGAACAGTTGACGCAATGCATTGTTACATGTAACGCCCATTTGATAGCTTGTGCGTCTAATGGTTGAATTTGTACACAATTTGTCTCGTGTTGTCGATGTCCTTTTGGTTCTTATCGGTAAATAATTAATATATATTTGCATTCGTAAGTGAACTTACCCTAAGAGTAAACTACTTGTCTGTTGTTTTGCTTACAGATGCAGACATTTGTTACTACAAGTATCCTTGATATTTGTTAACGATCTACTGACGTACAAGCGTTGTTAATGTTCACAGGTCAGTGCCATACATATACACAATAGCATATTTGTGTAACAAGCATATACATCATGACAAGAGAAGAGGTATTCCGAACAGTTAACGAAACAAACTTGTGATAAGCATCAACTCAAATGTTCAGTAAACATTAACGAATGTACTGATCATGGGGAGGTTCTTCCCAATTAGCCTTGTTTCGAACAGCGTTGTCGTACGATGTATATCGCTTAACCGTGCTCGTTTTCAACGTGTCACTGCCTAACGTTGGAAAGATTGATCGGACTGTGTGATATGATTTATAGCCAAGGATATTTTACAACATATCCAACAGGCAGGTCTCCCATTCTTATCCGGCACCGTCGTTTGAAAATGTTCGTTCGTTTATTACACACAAACAATAGTTCCCCTGCAACATGCAGAATGCTGATAACTCGTCAATTCGAATTTATCTGTTCTTCCTTTCCTTTGTATGGCATAGATTAACCATGGGCAGATTTTTTTAAAATTCTATATGCTTTATTGATACATTCTAAAGGCTACCGTTGTCAAAGTTCCCTTTAGAGAGACAATCACTGGAATAGGCGAGCACTCGAAACGTGGCAACAAAACACATCCAATAAAAGCCTGTCAAATATCCCTGAGATTCGTGTTAATAATAATGCACGAAATACAGGTTTTGTTTCAGAATCTTCAAATGACTCGTAGCTCTTGTGTTTGGTGCATTCTAACATTTACCTCATACGTTGTGAATTGCATAGCGGGAAACTCTAGAATATTTTTTTTAAAAATCTATGAATTCAATAACTTAGTTTAATATCTTTAGTGTAAAATTATCTAATCAGTATACCACATTACTGAACAGGGAATTTCATTATCGTGTCAACCAATACAGGATACTGTACATGGTAGTCGTTTACATAGCACATATTGCAACTCTCGTCTGGAGTACCGTTAGAAAATCACGTCATTGTCTGGGAACCTTATCAGACTTTCTCAAAGAGAACTGGACAGCGCGTGCCGTTATAAACTGCAGAACGGGTAGTTCTCGAATGTTTGATAATACACGATTAATTCAATAACTTAGATTAATGTATTAATGCAAAAGTATCTAACCAGTATAGCACAATACTAAACAGGGAATTCCATTAGAGTGTCAACCAAACCAGGATACATGGTAGTCGTTTACATAGCACATATTGCAACTCTCGTGATGTGTACCGTGAAAATCACGTCATTGTCTGGGAACCGTATTAGACTTTCTCAAAAGAAACTGGACAGCGCGTGCCGTCTACCAATGACTACTGGGTGACCAGACGCAAAAGTTGTAGCCAGTGCGTGTAGCTGGTTATGCCGTTCCGCTAACTCTTCAGTCAAGTCAATAGGTCTGTTGATGATACAGAGAAGGGTTCCGAAATTGCCTTGTGGGAAATATTGTCTTTGACAAGGTCACAGCAAAATATCGATGTCGGTTGTAACGAATGCTTAAATTACACACAGCTGTCTTAGGCTTGGGGGCCCGCTCCCTTCCCATTAAGTGTCTGATTTAACCGCGTTCTAATGGAACATCGTTGCAGGATTTTATATGACCACGGGGATACGTTTACAGCCGAACAGAATTATTATCATACGATTTTGTTTTAACGTTAGGCCATTAGAATAGTTGCATCTGTCGACTGCCTGTTTATTCGTATGAAAAGTTGCACATGTGAAGTTTCCTAGCAATTCATCGGCTGTGTCATTTGACGAGAGACAATAACCTGTTTGGGAATAAACGTGTTTTAAAGGAAGAATAATACAGTCGATTTAAATGTGAAGTTAGAGACAGAATTGAATTCGATTATATTGGACCGACGGGAAATGGAATTCAAGATAACCGAGAAAACACACGTTCTGATTCTAGTCAATTATGTTATGTGTTTATATGTATTCGGATAATAAAATGGAAATATACAATGATAGCAACGACATGCGCCTATTACAGAATGATCTCTATTTTTCGAACATTGAAGACATGTACAGCTCGTGTAAGATTTGAGGGAGAGAGATGTAGTCATTTGAGCAGAACCCTTTATCAGGGTTTTTAGTACCCGCGACAGCTGAGTCATTCGAGGACGAGTCCCCAGGGGATGGGGGTTGGCACGGCTAAACAAGAAGAGTTGAAATTAGGGAATAGAAAAAACCAAGCGATCTCAATTGTTGCAATTAATTCAGCAGATCAATTTTGATTTCTTCAACGTCTCCTAATCCCCGATTCTACAAAGGCCCCTAATATATTCGATTGCATAATTTCCTTCTTAGAAGTTATCTTAAATTTATTCCTAGTACGGCCATACACATGTAATGTGCACTTGAAGAATTAAGCAAACCCGGAATTGAGATCAGACGGATCTCACTATACAATGAATTAACAAAGCATGGTCCAGTGTTACGTACTGTTTGCACTATTAAGTCGGCATTAGATCCGCCTTGCCATAAGTAGACAAACACATCAGATAATGTAATGTAGGTGATAGGACAGATATCTTTTTCTGTTTTTATTTTTTTAAATGTCAGTCATCCAGTCTTTCTCTGATTCTATTAGTGTTGACTAACACTGCTTGAATAGAAACTTCGATTGCATTCCTATAACTTATCAATGAACTTGTGACGATGCAAACACCTGTCCTAAAAATCTACTCGACCGATGTATCTGCGATTTCCCGGTATACATACACAAATGTACAAATACCACCTGATTTAAATTGGTGGCGGTTTTCAGTATAATGTCACTGGGTCTGGTGACATTTGACCGTGACCGGATTATGACTTTTCAGCTAGATCGCACTTTAATGTGAGCCTTGAGTGGCCTAAGCATATGTGGACACAGGCGTCACATGATGTTGCATATGTAGCTATTGCAAGGATCTAAAATCCAAAACAAACAAACGAACAAGTGTACACGTGCCAACCGTGTTAAACACGCAAGGATGTTGATGAGAATGACATCAGATCGGTAATCTATATACAAGTACATTTAGTCATTTGAGATTAATGGCTGGTTAGACAAACTGATAAGGCGCTACCTGAGCCCCATACAGCAATAACAGAAGGTACAATTCTCCAAAACAACATATGTTTAAAATCCAAACCACGAAACCGCATGTGAAGTACGATGCTTATGCAACATACAGTCATGGCGCTAACATTACATCTACAACGAATGGAGCTCCATAATGTAATCTCAATATTTCAAAATGTTTCCCTGTGGGAGATACAGTCTGATAAGATACCGATAAGGGAATACCTTACAATGATGACAATACCAAAGCAACGTAGTTTCTTTTAACTTGGAACAAACGATTTTCTATCCTAAAATACACGAATATATATTGCTGCAGTACAAGTAACGTCTCCGTTATTGTTCGAACTGCTTAGTGTTATAGTGTTCATCCAATATATTGCATTCTTAATCAGTATTTTAATCAATCTGATGGCATTAACATACCAGTACATTGCTGTTGTTACACAGAACAAAATGTAATTGCAATGGACTGGTCTTCGATGCCATCCCAGGCATACAAGTACACTGTATACGTGAAAATATTATACGTGTATGCCTGACTACATTAGCCGAGCAAACATACGGAACAAAGATAGTTTTATGTATTGTGTTTGTTCTGTCGGGAAACAATTGGTCTAAAATAGATTTGTGTTGGCGACGCAAACTTAGACTACCATGTCGAGTCTAGCAGTTATTCCATTTTGATTCGTTTGTCTCTCCACCTGCGGCCACACAAGTAAAGATAATGCAATGTTCGTGACGTTGTGTACTACACAAGACATTGACGAAAGTCACATGTACTCCACCGCAGTCAAAACAAACGAAACAGGCCCCAAACCTCTGATAGTCACCTATGGGAAATAGTAGCACCACTCTTCCTGCCCCTAGACGACCTCGACCTTTCGTTTGGCAATCCGTCCATACGAGATATAAGTAGAGGCGATCTCGTGTGTGTAATGGAAGCACGGATTTCATCATACTCGATTAGTTTTACGGTAATTACCCCCTCTCCGGAATGAATATATAATACTCGTTTAGGCAAACAAGGGCTACCTCCTACTTACAGACGGTAATGAATGTGCAGCGTGACCCGGCGTGATACACAGGTCTGGTACAACTATATGTAAATATCTACGGTAAACGGGTTATACAATCGCCGGGTTAAGTCCGGTCTGTTCGTGTAGGGAGATCACTTCCATCATTAATACGCATCATTCCAAAGGAAAATAAATCAAAATATACGGTAAGTGTATAGATATACCAGTCATGAATCAGCGCTATTTGAGCACGTATTTCACTTTTGAGAAAGCGCACTAATAGAGGAATTGTTGGAAACCACTTTAAATTTTCAAGATTACATGCTAATCAAAACAGTCTGCATGTTGGCTGTAGAAAATGTGTTTTTCAGCATTTGCAAGAGCAAACTATCGAGTACTTAAATAGCGTTTTGACCTCTGGTGATGTAAGAAATAGTCATCCTGCTCAAGATTACAAAATTGTCCTCATGTTTACATACAGTACAGGCAGTTTGATAAATACACGTAAAACGATATCATACTTTCATCAGATTGTTTATAAACATTAACATATTTTAAACAAGTGCTAATTGTAATGGGGGCCATTACAGAAGTCCCCCAAACCCCCGCAGTTATGTTCACTGTGCCCTAAT
>JAUMHH010158828.1:3789-17937 GCA_032359455.1 Chlamys rubida | reverse complement strand
TTAAGTTACCTATATGTCAGTTGCATGTAACAAAAGAAACAGGTGAGCGATACAGGCCCTCTGGGCCTCTTGTTCAATTCCAACGTTATACATCATAAAAAAAACAATGTACTAGTTGACCTGCTGATAACATTTTTAAAAATTAAAAAGTGTTCACAGTTTCAATCACTTTCTCAAGATTAAGCAATATCTTGGTTATTGTTTTAACTCTTTTACCCCCGAAGGTAAATTTGCACTCTTCCAATTCAAAGGTTGGAATAGTTCATTATGATATTGCAGGGGTGAATGAGTCAAGACCCTTATTCAATGTCCGACACAAGTTGTCCCCGAAGTCAGACCGGCTACCAGCAAATGCACACTTGGATACAAATTGTTCCAAACTTTCCATACCTCGCAACATCCTCGATATCCAGGAGTGACGCTTACTTCCGATCTCTGCACCCCTGGATATGTCGAAGCAAAATTGAAGGCTCAAATGTGCAGACCATGGGTATGAGACGAAAAGACTAGTTTGTTCCTTTGATGTACATCAAAAGAATCTCGCGGTCGCATAACGGTAAAACTTATTGGCTCTGAAGTCGGGCCTTGTCCTCTGTAATCTTCAAAGGCCAAGTATCAGCCTAGTGATTGATCAGCTTATTTTACCCGACACCAATCAAATAGCTAGCCGCCTGATTTCAATTTCGCAATGACATATTCCAGGGGTGCAGAGAGCGAAAGTGAGCGTAACCCCTGGAGTATCAAGGATGACCTCACAATGACATTGGCTTATAATGACTCTTTAAAAAGCATCAAATATATTTTGGTAGTTATTTAAAAGTTTGGGTTTTAGTCCAGGAACTATCGATGAGATTATCGTTGCTGTACCTTCCTACAGACTCGACAAGACTGTGAACGGGTTGTTATGAAACTCGTTGTGAGGAAACATCCGCTGACATTTCGTGCATTTGGTGGATCCAAACGGAAAACTCAATGTCCCTTCTTCTGGTATTATATCCAGCGAAAGGTAGACATTAAACTAGAACCTGTCGGAGGATCGTACTTCCATGCCTTGCCAGATATCTGCATACCGTTCTGAGGCTACTGACAGTCGAGGCAGATCATCGGCAGACTCTTTCAGCTTCTTGTACATCGGGAACATGGCGGCTACGTCAACAGCACAGTAGTCGATGAGGGTGTCCGTCAGAGGTCGAACTTTCCATATCCTGTAGTTATCTTTAAGTTCCTTGTTTCCCTTCTCTTTCCTTTCCAGCAGTTCTGAGTTGAAGATGTAGTTCCCGAGACAGCGTTTGTAGCCGTTTATATTTTCCACTTCATCTTTTTTCATATTTTTTAATCAACCCGTACGATCGTCTTGGTCTGTGATTTCGACGGTAGATTATGTTCAGGATTTGCAGATCCAACACACCTGTAAGCTTAACCTTGAATTGGTGCCACAAGCTGTCGGAATCTTGTCTACAGTCAAATATTAACTTCTTGATAGATTTATTCTCCAGAATGTCACGAAGGCCACTATCAAACACAGACTGTCCCAGTTTGAAAACGTCGAAGATGAAAACCTTTGTGGTAGTGGCTATTGTTAAGATGGTTAGTTGGCCTTTTCTACTCAAGTTGACTCCTTCGCAGTCGACTGCAATCAGTTTTTGACTTTTTATTTCGGAAAAGGCTGGCACCAGACTACTTCTGTCGTCAATTAGAGTATGGTCTTTTGGAGTCGCCATATTCTATCCTGAAATAGAAAAAATACCTATTTGTAAGTTTAAGTATTAAACATTTTATGAAACACAAACAGTAAATGTGTACATGGTGTTATTTGTTAAACGTTTCTGTGTGATTTATATTCACCGTAGAAGACATTGAAGTTTAAAAATTGTCTCATAAAACTATATTTGGTATATATACATGCAAAATGCATCCTGTAGCGCTTTGACAATTAAGGCTCTTCTGGAGATATAACTGATATTATCTAAGTATAATTTGTGAGCGAGATTTTCTTTTTGAAAACTCATTTACTATTCCTTACTATAGTCAGGCTTTCCCCTTAATTAGTCTGAAGAGGCGAAAGTACTAGCAAATTGGTATCTTCGAACTTTGTTTAATTTCGGCAATCCCTTCTTTGTACAATCGACGAACGTCTTTCTGAGGAGCAATTGCGTCTATTCTTTCTTGTTCTCCACTCCCATATTCATAGCTTCTAACCATTTCAGATGCATTTTAATTTAAAACTCTTGCCAATAAATATTAATACATACGTTGGAATGAAGATATTACTTTTTAACTTGTACAAAATAGTACAGTTTCAACACTGAAAAAACCCATAACCAGCTTGAAATCAGTTTTAATAAAGTTGTTCTCCTATTTAAACTCAATTTATTTTGCTCAAAGTCTCTTTCTTTTAACTTAGAAATCTGTCGACGGGTTAGAAAAATAAACACGACACATTGACTTGACGACTACCAGTCTTGGTTAAATCAAAGACGTATATGTAATATCTACGTCTCTGGTTAAATAAAAGAATCGAAAAAGTATTAATTGTAAAACAAAAACTTGTTCACTTGAACTGGTATTTTAGCAAAAGACCACATCGAAGTTTAAGTACGAGAACGTTTCATGAATAGTTGTGGTGCCGTTTGGAAGTAGTGTACAACAATTCATACACAGCATATTTCACCTTCTGTCAAATCATTATGTCGCAACTGTCAATAAATACATCAAATACAATGTGAACATTTATTGATTATAAGTTTTCATAACCAGGTCATGCTTGGCACTGATTATTATTCTATTTAATAGCTAGCACCATGTACATTTGAATGTAAAAATCTGTACCAAAATTGGCACAAGTGAGTCAATTTCCGTCATCCGTCGTACGCGTGTCGCTTGGTTATTAAACCCTTCGTACTGAAATTCGGTCTTTGTGTGGTTGAAGGGAAATAACTCTTCCTGAAAAGCAACCACAAATGGCGCTGTTCACTAGTGAAGCACTGTAAATATCAGCTAATATACATTGCCTGTCACGGAAAAATACATTAACGACAGGAAAGTAAAACATCATCCTAGCTTTGACGATTGAATATATTGCTAATACAACAGGGGGAAAGTAAGTCTACCATTTCTTCATTCTGAAGAGGAATCGGGAACACCGTTCATTAGAAAAGTTTTCTGGTTGAGGTAGGGTAAGACAAATAAGTTACTGACAACTATGCTCGTAAACTTTAAAAGATTTCCGAAAAGATCGTAGAAAAAGTTTGAGTAACATAACATAAAATAATACTGGTGTGCTCTTTCCGTTCTGTGCAAATGTGTTTGCATAGTACTACCTATGTGTCGGAAGATTGTTCAAAGAAAGAGATAAAAATGAGAAAAGGTAATATTTGAAATGATGACTAATGACATATCTATAATTGTGATGATTGTTCAAAGCAAAGTGTTCGATGTATAGAAGAAAGATATGTAAAAAGATTACAAAAGGTAATATTAAATGATTAATGATATTTATAACTGTTTAATTTGACAAGTAAAGGTGTTGACAAAGCGATCATCATTAATTATGTGGTTACATTTTGTCTGAACCTCAGACTCATTCTTAGACACACAAACCTCTGATAGCGACTATTTTGAATTATTTCCTTATTCCCGTTTTCAAAGAACAGTTTTTTATTCGATAGAATGAAATTGCTAATTGCATACAAGGGACATCTTTGATATCCCTTTGCGTAATATTCACAAACACTCAAAAATACACTTTAAAATATCCTGCACAATATACGTTTGATAAGATATTAAGTCGACGTATATGCACCTTGCTATGAAACGTCATATAACAGATATGCAGGTTTTCTATCGGAAATGCATGCTGCAATTTGTGCTGGAGAAATTCAAATGGCGTCATCATAAGCTTATTTCTAAGCATAGTATTTCAGTGGCAGTGTTAACGTTATTTGCTATACTTTCCTGTAATGTTCGCAGTTTACTGTCCTGAATCTGACAGAAAACAGTTTAAATCCAAGTTGTACCCCAATTACTAATATTGAAGGTATAAACGTTCTCTGGGGTCTGACGGGAGATACACATGGCGTATACTTCATTTTTTTATCGAGTGTTTTTGATAGCCTTCCGTGTGGCACTGAGTTGTAATTTGTTTGTTGATTGTAGAGCTAGTAGTTATCTAGGTTACTTGCGTGTAGAAACTATGACTAAGCAAGATACTTAGTTAACGTGTGTGTGGATAAATCTAGTTTACTATATTTAATACCCGCAGTTCTCATTTTCTCGTTTGTGTTATTGACTGCAACGCAGTAAGGTTTTAACAAATGTACTCCAATTACTAATATTGGAGGTATCAATGCTAACCATCTCGTGTGTAAGATCTGATTAAGTCCAGAACGTTTGTAGGTTCTGATAACAAACAACTTTAAACAATTTACACCATTTTAGTGCAATTGTACATCAGAAAACTGAGAAGTGTTTATCATTTTGTGGCGCCCAACTACCCATATCCTTCTTCAGCGGGCTAGTAATTTTTCTTCCCCTTTCCACTGGGCCTGAGCATTGTGACTTCGGGAAATCATCACACAAAAGCAAGATTTTGTAAAAATAAAAGGACTTTAACATTGATTAAAGTAAAATACAGCAGAGACTATTTAGGGGGAGGAGCGCTATAAAGGCCCAAGATTCACCCTAAACATTTCAGTCATCCCCACCGTCCGCCTTTACCAGTGTTAACGGTTTAGTTGGGTTGTGTTGATAGCACACATACAACGTTATCCGGCTATGACAGCACTCAAGTGCCTATTATAATCACACAATATAGTAATGTAAACGTATCCCATAGTCTGTTATGGTAATATACAAACACAGTACAGTTATGTAAACTTATCCCATAGTCTGTTATGGTAATATACACACACAGTACAGTTATATCGGTAATTACACCTGAAACAGTACGTACTGTATACATACCTGGGATAACAAAAGCCAGCTGCTGCCTTTAACTGTCACAGACAAATCTAACGATAATGAAAGAACAAGATTGTAGGAAATCCACTTTCGAACCGGAAGAAGCTACCCCTTGTCCGTTAGCTTGCGCAATAATGGATTACAAAACTATAGATAACCTATATAATATACACCAGCGCATCAAATAACGCACCTTGTGTTTTTAGAAAATCGCCATGTCCCTTTGTTCGATAAACAACCCGGAAGTTGTTACTATATTTAAATGTTTTTATTGATTCAGTGAGTAATATGTTTTCAATGCATGACACGTTTAAGCTATGCACTAGGACATCTATGTAATACACGTAGTGTTTACTAAAAATTCACCGTATCTGTTAATAGATATAAGCGTTAACGGGAAATGATAACTTTCTCTTTCTCTATGTTATCTTACACATTTCTGTCTATACGACGATCGGTGAGCATTGTTATTAACTCCCACCCCCATCCCTCACCTCGGGGGTAGATCTATCAGATCCTCCGCTTCCTTTCTTTTTATATTGTTTTCTTATCGTTATAATATTTGAAGATTGTTGTGGAGAATTAATGACATTTTTTAATATCTCGCATGACGTGAATCCCGACACACGCGATTGTGTTAAAAACATCTCAGCTTAGTATCTCTCACGCACGAACACACATTTATAATCACGTTGTTATCTGTTTAATAAAGTCACCAGTTACAAACGTAATAAACGATTCCCAATCGTCTAAGTGTTCCAGCTGGTCGCTTGCTATCTCGTCATCGTCTAAATGGCTTCCGTATTCGTCGTAAGAAATCATTACCAATCGTCTAAGTGTTCGAGCTCGTCGCTTGATATTTCGTCATCGTCAAAATGGTTTCCGTATTCGTCATAGTCTTCTTGCCGTCGTTGCAATTCTGTCTGAGGTTCGTCTGACGGATAATTGTAATCCTCGTCGCGTTTCGAACATTCTTGCTCCCATTCTTGTTCTCGTATGCGCTTAAGAAATAGTACTTTACACACTCGGCATTTCTGCTGCTTTTTACGCAGTTGCGTCTTACTGAATTCTTCCCTAGTAAACAGACGCTGACAGATAACACATTTTGTATTCGCTAATGGAAATGTCAGAGTCCCTTTCAATGGGATGATGTCCAGTGGTAGGAATGTATGAGTCTCTAGTCTATCGAACCGCCTCTGTGGTATGTCCTTCAGCAAGTTAACGTACCGTTCAGAAGCAACACGAAGGCGCGGTAGATTCTCCCCATGCCCATTGAGATTCTCAAACAGAGTGAGCATTGCAGATGTCTTGGCGCAACAGTAGACTTCTATGGACTTTTGCAGAGGTCTTTTTAGCCATTTTTCGACGTCATACCCGACCCCTCTTCTATCCATTGCTTTGCGCACATCTTTATCTTTCGTATGTACTTCAATGCACTTCACGAAGCCGGTAACATTGTCTATGGCGTCAACCATTTCACTTCTCCGAGATGGATACGCACCATCTATTGAGGACGCCGCAGAGGATGTCTTCCGATGCATCACTTCCAGTAGTTGCAGATCAAGCACGCCGGAAAGTTGCACTTTGAATTGATGATAGAGACAGTCCGAGTCCTCTCGACAGTCAAACATGAGCTTTTCTTTAGTTTTATCTTGAAGGATATCTCGAAGTCCATTGTTGAATGCTTCTTTGCCTAGTTTTAAAATGTCAAAGATGTACACTTTTGTTGTGGTTCCTATGATAATGACTGAAAGCTGACCCTTCCTGCTTACCTCCACACCTTCACAGAACAAAGCAATACGTTCGTGGCTTTTTACTTCGAGCACAACATCCGATACATAGGCATTGTCGTCAACGACGTGACAGCAAATCTCTTCCGGCATTTTGTGAGCCATCCTTTGAGTCTGAAGTAGCACGAAAATTACATTTAGAAATCAAAAATATTTACGTTTGCAGTTGAAGTTCAAACAAATGTGCTTGAATATTTGAAGTCCAATTTAGGTAAGATTAATGCGATGCGCTAGTGTTTCTGACGTATATTACACGTTATGTTTACATGCATGCTCCGACTTTTGTGATTAAACGTGAAAACATAATTATAGTTTAGAAAGAGCCTCGACAATATAGTCACATCTCCCTTTTGTTTCGTGGATCAATCCAAAAGAACAAGTATATCACGTGGAAAACTAGTAGGGCTACTAGATTAGTGGTGTTTCAACGTAATGTGTTTGTGTGCATGTTTTGTTATGTATTTGAATGTAGATATTTCCTGCATTTACAAGATGTTTGTTAATAATCGCATTTTATAATTGTTGTTGCAAAGATGAAATACAATTATGTAATTTAAACTTCAGTTTGTTTTGCATATAAACAGTATTCAAAAAAACTGTTTGTTTACTAAACACACTTAGCGTCACTGTGTATTTATAATACCAGACGGATCCCACGTCCTTAAATGACCTTAGCTGTTAATAGGACGTTAAACAAAATTAAAGTAAAACCAAACCAAAAAACCAGACGGATCTCATTTCGAATACAAACAAATAAATTACAGAACAAAATGACCTCCCTCGTTTTACTGATCGTGGAATGTTTAGGTCTATCGAGCACAGCGTACACACCCCGGAACATCACAACTGTTTCACCTGTAACTCTGGCGGTTGCATAGATAACTTTCATTGATCGATAGATCTGCGCTTACTTCCTATATAGATATTGATTATGGTAATATAGGTCAACAGGACAGGTCATTGCGATCTGAGTACACATGTACACAGCTACACGTCTATACACATGTGTACTTGGTCAACCCGAACCACCAGTTAACTGTGTATAGAGTACATGTTATCAACGTCCTATGCATGCTTGTTATTACATGCTCGCTACCACCAAAGCAAATGTGATACGCTTGACTGGTTTTGGAATACGCTCGACATGGGTCTCGCCGACTAAAAGCTCATCAATGGTGTCGTTTTACATTATTATATCATACAACTTTACATGTTACAATGTGAAGGTATGCCTTTACCTCGGCGTCAGAGTATTATACAATGTAATGTCGTATTGCCAAGGTGAGTGTCTACCGGTTGTCTTAATTACCATAGTACATGTGTCCTGTTATATTAGACGATATTTTGCAACATAATTCCATGACTCAATTATACAGAATAAACAAATCGTACATGTTTGCCGAAATATAACTCCACAAACAAAATACAAACCCTGGTTGTTGTGTCGATGTGGAATAATCGTGACTGAAAGGAATCCAGTAAACTATGGGAAAACCCAAAACTTCCAGCGAACCATACTGATTGCGGTTGACTGCTTCGGAGTTAGCTACAGAAGCTACTTTCGTTTTAGAAGTATTATATATTAATAGGGTTTTTGAGTGTTATTTCAGGTTGATAATCTAAAATGAAAACTTTTATCTGATATTCTATTCTATTTTTAATAAAGTATTTTATGTAGAATATGAGTGGATAAAATAAGCAATAGGAACAAACGCTATTTTATATTATAATCTAGAAAAGGGTATCTTAAAGGGTAAGTTTTTACAAATTCTATCCATCTATTTTTTATATATTGAATTTGTAACATCAGACGGCACAAAAAGTGTCTTTTATATAGAAGAACGTAGGACACAACACATCTATAAAATCAGGTAATGATTGATTCAATATGCGAAAAAAAATCTATGGGCCGAAAAGGTGGAATCGAAAATGGTCCAGCTACTGTCCAAACAGAAGGGATGGTGCGTTCAACTACTTAAAAATATATAAGTGTGGCTATCACGACTGAGGCCAAATGTAGGTCAACGTTTTCATAATACCAGTTGAGTTTGTGTGTTTGAATGGTGTCTCATCATCTTTCTATCTGTTTTCTATTTCTGATCGTGCATATATGAAATGTCAAAACTTCCATGAGCGTTATGACCCCCACGGGGAATTTTATTACTGTTATATTTTCTAAAGGTTCAACAGTATCAACACTAGAAAATGCACATGATCACTGTGTCGAAACATTTTTACGATATGATGGAAAGAATAATCACGTCCCGTTACCACAGCGTAATAATTATTGTCAAAATATCCAGAACTCATTCTTGTTTCAATTCATTGCTTTAATCAACGGACAACTATCGATGTCCAGTTGAAAAGGAGTCCCGGTCGAGTGGTATGATAAAACATTCAGTATCATAAACATGAGTATATGTTATACAACATCCTATACTTACATTTGCTATGTATCTTACCTTTAAAATACACAGAGAATATATACATAACATGTTTAAGTTTATACAACTATAAAGTTATATAGGCAATCACGGGCCGCGATGGCAAAGTCTGACATTCTGCTACCACTAAGCCCACCACTACTGGGTCGCGGGTTCGAGACCTACATGGGGCAGTCGCCAGTTACTGGCCGTAGGTAGGTGAGTTATCTCCGGTAACTCCGGCTTTCATCCACCACCAAAACCTGGTACGTCCTTAAATGACCCATAAAAGAGAACAGGTTCAATAAGGGAATCATTTAAAGACTTGAACACATTATACGATATACCGCCAGCTGATATGAATTTCGTGTAATGTCCACATAATGCTCTTCCAGCGGACTTGGAAAATTCACGTGCTGTCAACGTCATGTCCAAATGGACTGTATACCACAGGCCCAAATAGATATATATACCGCAGTTAAGTCATTTATTTCCTTCACCAAGTCGTGACATAAATTGAAAACAATGTCGGCGATACGTTGCACCCCTGTTTTACCCCGTGTGTCACACTGAACAAGTCAGTAAGGTGGTAATTAAGGCTTAATGCACATTTAACATCCTTGTACAACGCTTGGATCGCGCCGAGACATTTACCGGACACTCCAATCGACATCAGTATATTTATACCACAGGCAATTCCTGTTCACTGTATCAAATGCTTTTCTCATGTCGACGGAGCATGTGCAAGTTGATTGTTTGAACAACTTTCTATTATTGATGATACCTTGTGTGGCGTGAAGATGGTCTAGACAACTCCGTTTCCTCTACACTTCGTTCGCGTAATCACGACCCATCCGAGTTATTTTTCCGATGTCATAACCCGATCCTATAACCATATTCACATACATAACTATAAATCCTAAATATGTTTGCTTTCGATGCATGCCTGTTCATCGGAACCTTGAAATGAAACTTTGTATATGAAGAAAGAGTTTTGCTCTCCCGTGAGCTGAGGGCAGTGCCAGAATGGAGGGTGTTTGGTGTTTAATCTGTGAAAGCCTTTAGACCAATTGATTGTTTTTAAACCAAGTTTGTTATTAAGTATCCGTTAGACCAAAGGATACAATGTTATAATGGAGACGTTGTTCCCCTTGGTACCGAGAGGTAAACTCGAAATGGGAAATATCAATTATACAATTGAAACAATTATTTTATCATTATTACTGAAAAGATCCAGGTTAGCGATACAAGTCTTCCATACCTTTTGTTATCTTTATACACAATGTACACTTTTTTTTCAAAATGCGTTTCATCCCAAATAAATAAGTTTTTTAGGGGATCAATGGTTACATTATATAATAAAAGTCGAGTCCTTGGTAATTTAAAATCATGCTTCTGTGTTTTATTTCGACTGTTTTCGTTTTTGTAAAAGGAATGTATAACATTTTTCTATATTGTTATTTACAACATAAAATAACAAGAGGCCCAGAGGGCCTGTATCGTCACAAGGATGATAAGCGACCATGGAAAATTATTCTTATTAATTACGAATAATACTATTTCGAAATATTGTCTCGGCCTCTCAGCAACACCCGTTGCTCATTAAGTCCCTTCTGTCTGCCCCTATGAATTTGGGTGGATTAACATCAAATTCAACTATTGGGCCAGCGCCCCTGTCCCCTAAGCCATCTATTTATACAAAATTTAGTCCCCTTTGCCCAAGGATACTCTACACAAAATTTGGTTAAAACCCTCCAAATAAACTGAAGGAAAAGGATGTTGAACATTTTTTACCATGTTCCCCCTACTGGACCCTTCCCCTTTGCTCCCAGGGCGACTTCACTCTGTTAAAAGAAATGGAGTCCCCCTTAAAAAATGATGCTCTGGACCAAATTTGGTTAAAATAACTCCAATCATACTTTAGGAGAATGATTTTAAAAATTTAAACCTCTAATTCCCTTTTTGGTCCCAATCTCTCTTCACCCAGAGGGGCAACACCCTCCGTTTATATCAAACTTATTCCCATTCTGAAAAGGATGCTCCAAACCAAATTTGGTTAAAATATCTCTGATGGTAAAGAAGAAACAAATGATTATAAAGATATCAACACAAATTCCCCTTTAGGGCCCCGCCTATCTGCACTCAAAGGGACAACACCCTGATTCGTTTATACAAAGTTTAGTCCCTTTGGCCCAAGGATGCTTCAGGCCAACTTTAGATAAAAACCTTCTAATGGTATACAAGAAGAAGGATTTTAAAAATTTAAACCTCAAATGCCCCTATTTGGCCCCTCGTTTCAGCACCCACAGGGGCCCCACCCTCAATTAATAAAAACATACGTCCCAAATTTGGATAAAATCCCTCAAATGGGACAGATGAGAAATTATTTTAAAGGTTCAAACCTCAAAGTCCCCTATGACGCCCCCGCCCCTCAGCATCTAGAGGGGCCACACCCTCCATTTATACAAAATTGAGTCCCCTTTACCCAAGGATGCTTGAGGCCAAATTTGGATAAAATCCTTCCGATGGTACAGAAGAAGAAATATTGTAAAGGTGTAAACCTCAAATTCCCCTATTACGCCCCGCCCTTCAGCACCATGAGGGGCCAAACCCTCAGTTTATGTAAAATTGAGTCATCTTTGTCCAAGAATGATCAAGGCCAAATTAGGATAAAATATCTCCAATGGTACAGAAGAAAAAGGATTTTAAAGATTTAAACCTAAAATTCCCCTATTGGGTCCCGCCCCTCAGCACCCAGAGGGGCCACAACCTCCGGTTATACAAAGTTGAGTCCCTTTGCCTAAGGATGCTTCAGGCCAAAATTGGATAAAATCCCTCCAATGGTACAGAAGAAGAAGAATTTTAAAGGTTTAAACCTCAAATTGCCCTTTTGGGCCCAATCCTCAGCACCCAGAGGGGCCACACCCTCTGTTTATACTGCTCCAGGCCAAAGTTGGTCAAAGTCAATAAAGCTTTCAGGACTAGTAGCGTTTTTAAGAAAAAGTTAACGGACGGACGAAGGACGCTGCGGTATAGCATAAGTTCATCGTGGTCCTTCGGACCAGGTGAACTAAAAATGTCGTTTTTGTAAACGATCGATCAGGAAAATAGGAAACCCTTTACACAGGTAACAACACAAGAATTAGCTCACTGTAACAGATAGGGCGTAAGCTCCTCTTAGATCTGCACCCGTGGCGGCTCCACCCGGGCTCAAGTGCAGTAAATACACAAGCACTTATTATATACAATAGCGACGCTATGTACATGTTGTTTCACTACCATGTTTTCATGGAACGGAGCATGCGCAATTCTTCCGAAGTATCAGTTACAACATACATACAATACAATACAATATTAATTCATGCAGACATAGACATTAGTTTTGTACATTAACCAATAATTAAAGTAGTTGAGACCTTTTCCGGTACGCGCGCACTAAATATTACCCCAATTTGTAATTTTTGATACACTATTATTATTTAGCAGTTTGACAAATTTAAACACACTAGGTCGATTAAAATAATACCTTTGTCTTTCATTAAGGTGTGCTTCATTCTGGCGGCCATTTCAATCTCGTAAAACAAATGATACACGTTTTAAGTTAACTTTGTTTGTGACCAAACGAATGAATAGATCAGTTGCTAATAACTAATCATACACTTTGTATTGTGTGGATGTCTCTGATATCTATATATGTAATGTCCTTTAATTTAGGTTTATATAAACTGACCAGTTTCCACTTATAACAAGTATATACTGCTGTCATAACAAACACCACCGTGTCTAAAGTGTTGGCGATTTGAACTGATTTACTCCATATGCCACAAATCTGTACATTTTTTCATTTGAAGCAATTATTGTGCAACAAAAATAAAAATAAAATACCCTGAACGAGAATTGACTGAATATTTATCTGACAACATTAAAAAAAATACTGTATAATGATTTGCAAGATAAAGCGAGTTATATCCTCGGAGAAGAAATCAATACTATTGATTTGTAAGGCAAGTGACAAAATGGCGTAACAAAATCGATTTCTTCTGAATAACTTAGCATATACCGAAAATCAGCCAACACAAATGTATGTAATTAATTTCCATGTAATTATTTAAAAACATATAATTCCGTATGTTGCGAATTGTGTTTCAACCGGGCTATTATTAGCCCCCTTGAAATTCGAATTACAAAAGGGGTAATACAGCAAAAATAAATCCGGTCGAACGCTTTTGGCGTGTGAGCTATGGTTCACATAACTAAAATGCTATACAAACTAGCTGTACGTGAACGTTTCATTTGAACTGGTTTATGATAGAGTTGGCCAATATGTAGCTCCCCACAGAAATGATCCGTTCGATATTATCAACAAAATTTTATAAAATGAAATGAAAGTCGTTTCTTATAATGATCGGAATTGTGAAACTTCAAGAGGGAGACAATAAAGTAAATAATGTGTCTGTTGTTTTCAGGAAGCATGTCCTATCAATTTCAGATGTGGCCGTAACACCTAAACCATGCACACCACAAAAACACTCGTCCCCACGCACCCTCCAACACACACACACAAATGGAATTTTAAAGGCAAGAGGCCCAATGGGCCTGCATTGCTCACCTGGTATAAATCTCATACTTGCAACCGTAAAAGTGATCTAAAACAAAGCTACAGGCTGTTGAACAGATTGTATAGCCCTTCATCTCAGGATGCAACTTGCAAAATATCACCACCCTATCCATTTGTTTATTAAAATTAGGTCATTAAATGTTTAAACATATTTGACCAAATGTGACCTTGAAAGTGGGTCAAGGTAATACAAATGAAAAAGCTTGATAGCCCTTCATCCAAACATGATACTGGCTAAATAGCAACATACTGGGAGGGGTGTGTATAATAGTGCTCACCAAACATCGTATAGACAGGTGTACTTAGATTATTATAGAGAAAGAGAAAGCTATCAGTTCCTATTACCGGTAATATCTAA
>JAUMHH010158817.1:0-17937 GCA_032359455.1 Chlamys rubida | reverse complement strand
GTCAGCAATATAAATGTGTGTTATAGGACCATAACAATATTTGCTAAAATAACCATTATTTATATTTACATTTTGTATAGAGTAGCTATGCTTTATTTAGTTAATTCCAACAGTTTTTGGACAGCAAATCAAGTGTTGACAACAATGAAATTGATGACGTCACAATAGCAAATGTTGTTATATTCTCATAACAACATTTGCCTTTGCAATGCATTACAATGGAAGATTGCAGAGCAAATGTCAATATTAAAACATATCAAATCAGCATACATTTAATTAAACGAAGGAGCAGCAAGTTTCTCTTTCTCGTGAATTGCTTTTCTAACACTTGATCTGTGAAACTTGTCGATACCAAACAGCTCCGAAACTAATATCTCATTTCAAATGTTTTTGCATAAATGAGTTCATTTACAGGTAAGTGTACGTAAAAAGAGGTTTTATTATAAAGGTAACATTATTATATAGGGTTCGAGTTATACAGGTTATAATGTAAAATAAATATCAACCGGAAATTTACGCTTACCTGGATATTCTATATCGTAATATATTACGTCATAATGTGTCATTGTTTAAAATATCATAAGTATAGTTCCCTTTTGTTCGCTAAAATGCTTATTTCGCCTCTAGATTTAAGGTGTTTCTGTTGATATTTTTTTGTTTTTGTATCCCTTCGGTTAATGATGTTGTTTTCCCTTTTGTTTTGGTGTCCTCACCTTATTTGCAGTTATCTTCCTTATTCCTGCGGTATCCCCCTTTTTCAAGTTGTTGTCTTTTGTTTTCCCCTTTTCTTGTGGTTGTTCTGTCCTTTGTTTTGATATCCCCTCGGATCCTGTTGTAGCATTTCCTTTTGTTTTGATGACCCCTCTGTTGCTAATGTTGTCTTACCTTTTGTTACGATGTCCCTTCGGTTCCGTTCCTGCTGTTGTCTGCTCGATTCCGATTTTGTCCTTGTGTAATGACATTTTGTATACATTTCTCCTTCCTTTTAACCGCGTCAATGGTACTATATTTATTCTAACTTACTCTAGACGAGTGCAGCTGCTGACATCCGGTTTCGGCTAGAAGAGTTCTCATTGACCTCCGACCTCGGACTGATTCCTGCCTGTTGTGGACAGGAGCCTGTTAACTCACCTGGATGTCTGTCTGTTTGTCCGTACCGTCTAAAATTCTGTGTAGAATCTAACGAAAGGTGAGCATACTTAATATACATCCGATTAATGTCTTGGAATTCCGACAATTTATCTTGTTATTTCATCGTAATGTAACGTTCATTTAGTAAACCTTGAGACGCGAAGTAAAAATACAAATTTGAAAAACTGAAAATTGTTCAGTTTCTTACCGGCTCAGCTATGAAGTTTAATAAATGTTACATATAAGTTTAATTGATGATAAAAAACGAAAACGTTATCTGAATCAACATATTCTTATGTTTATTTGAATAAACGCATCATGGTGACATCATCATTAAAATTGGATTTAATGACTTAAGGATATTTCAGCCGTAACGAAAACCTGTAAACAAAATCGTAACTGGACTAGAAATAGATTAATTCAGATATAAAAGGATACCTTAGGAAACGTAAAAGGAGAGTAAGCCCATTTACTCGTTAAATGTTTATGTATTACTTAAACCATATGTTCTATACATTAACCATTACTAAATTAACAAAGTATACTGATTTAATGTTTAATAACTGTTACATAATTATAAAGGTGTTCGCTGTTAAAACAAATGTGATATCAAATCACTAGTACTAACTTGTACGAAAATTCTATTTTGGAATACATACTCAAATACTAAAAAAAGTTACCTTAAAAAATCAATCCTTGTTTTACTATTTTGGATTTAATAAACATTTTTACATGTTTTAATACAGATAAGTATAAACTGTTCCCCGAGGTTTGTCATAGCCTTTTAACTGAAAATAATTCCGGCATGATATACATGAAATGCTAGTCAAAGTAAAAATTATCTGTTGTGGCCTAATGCTGTAATTTTGTACTCTATAACGGGTGTATAGGCATCATTCCATTTAGCTGTATTCTACATGTAATTAGAAACACTAACATCTGAACACAAGGGGAAAAAAGGATTGGTTTTCATATTTTTATCTTTAGTACCATTGTTGAATCCATACTAAACCAAATGTCCATATGGTGCTGTAAAATATTATTTATTTGGCTTTATGCATCTCAAAACAACGTTTTTAAACAGGTGATATATTTTTTCACATTTCTTATTTGTATAGTTAGGATTTCATTAATATCAACAATATCAAAAGCCCTGTGCTAAATCTTTGATTTTATTTTTGTCTTAAATGAACAGAAACATGTTTAAGCAGAGCGCAACATGTCTGAGCCTATATGCTATTAGCTATTATTATACCTCTACTGAGTTTTCCCTATATAAAAAAGATATATTAAAATCTCGTATTTCCCTAAAATCCCTTAAATTTCTCCATCTAAGGACTACTCCCTCTCCAAAATAGGACTACTCCCTGCAAGAAAAGGACTACTGTAAACTATAAGTGTCGATTTTGTAAATGTTATATCAACTTATTGGGTCTTAGCATTTCAAATCGTACGAATTACTTTACCTCCAATAGTAAGTTTGAAATAACCCTTTACAGGGGCAAATAAACTGTAGTTAGTTATTTGCCCATTCATTCACCCCAAGTAGCCAAATTTGGCGGTAGAAACATACACAAACATGATAACACTTTCCAGTTTAAAACATCCAAACACGGCGAGTGAGTGCAAGCACCTTGAGACCATGGGACTGTATAAAACGCGCTCTAGTTTCACGGCTAAGCCCACTTAGTCATAATTCCCATACCTATGTTGATTTAGGGATTGACATATTCATAGCGAGGGAAATATTTGGTCAAGAATCTGTGATTGTTTAGCTGATAAACAAGGTTATACATTTTAAACAAAGGTAATAGAGCAGTACTGATGATGGTATTACTGGAAGTCACATTTGTTCGGAACGAGATTAATCAGAGTGGTATGAATTATATATGTAAACTTTCCAACACAGAATGTTAAAGTAATAAATAAATCAGCCATTTCTTACCATGCTAACATACACAAACATATCATAGACCGGAACACGTAACTTCAAAGTGCTTGAAAGGGAGGACAAACGGATAATTAGGAAAACAAAAATATCCAACTGAATTAGAAGGGAAGGTAAATCGATTAACAGAGACGAGGGGGACACCGGCTAATTTATCTTTATGATACATATAGATATTTATTTTTGATTGCATGACCTCTCTCTCTCTCTCTCTCTCCCTCTCTCTCTCTCTCTCTTTGCATTGTAAAACACAAATAAAACAAATATAAAAAATATCTTTATGACCCCGTTATAACATCTACTAAGGGACTGCCTTTGGTAATAGAGTGATCTATGGAAGAAATGTCTCGATGTTATTCCGACGGCTGACTTTACTGACACGGCACATTATGGTTTAAAGAATTGTTGAAATGACACGTTGTGGTTTAGAGAGGTGTTTTCATCGTTTTAGAGTCGAGACACTTATCATCTGCATTCTTTGCTCGACTAAGGAAACAGTCGTTTTCAAAACATCGCAAAATTAGCCTCAACTACAGTTTGTGGTCAACACATTATATGTCCTAGCCACACTGACAACATAGCGTTTTGACAAGTTTATTTGCCGAGTTAATATCAAGTTTAAACTTGTTAATTTGTTAATATATCATCACGTCTAAACTGGTTTATTTGAAGTTTCATAAATTCGAATACATAATCTTTCAAAGCCTTTGAAATTAAAACAGGAACTTCAATTTTGATGTAGCGCTAAATTAGCATTTTTTGTCTTTTTGAATTTCGTTATAAATTGGTCGATTCATAGCATGCACCATGCGATTGAATTTCTAGTCAATATGGCCGATGAGTATGTGTGATCTCGTATAGATACATTGATTTTAAAGCACATTAGTTAATAATGCACAAAAATAATAAATATTAATTATTTTCTTAGTTTTACTATTTACAACTGAAAAGATTCAATCCCCCAGGTAATCAATTACGTTATAGATTACACTTGTATGGAAAATGTATGTTCGTGATCAAACTATTTAGAAAAGTCCTGGTTCTTTATGATTTTGTTACATTTTTTCGTTGCGGATATGACATTTCACCCCTTCCTCAGTCGTATTTGTCTGCTCTATAAGGACATTCGAAATAAACAAAAGATAATCCACATTGCAGAAACGTTTTAAAAGATAAAAGATGAGACATGTGTTTACAAGGGCCGTGCTTTAATTACATTCCGCAAGCACCTGCCATCCACATCTCATTAAAATAGCAAACATCTAAAATTTTATCTAAACAGCTGTTTGTGTAAATACGCTGAAAGCAATTTATCAAACTTCCTCATAGCTTAATAACAAACACATTTTGTATGACATTTAGCTGTATTCTCTAGCCGTGTAAACTTTAAATGACTATTTACTTCGGCTTTAGGATAATATACGTTTTTCAGTAAGTGTTCTGTTCTGGTTTTCCTCCAATATATTGCAATTTTAGTTGGACACAATCCAGTGTTGTTAGGCTTTTTAGGGAAAGACGACGGAAGAAATAACTTTCAAAAAGAAAACATTGGTGAAACAAATTGCAAAAATCTGTGTTTAGGCCAGAAAGCCAATAGGTTAGACAGAAACAAGTCGTTATCGGGGGAACAGTGCCGTTTGTTAGCAACATACACATTTATACAACGGAATTAACTTTCAACATTTTATAAAAAATTCAGAAGCACGATCAATTAAATTGGTTGAAAAAACGATGATTAAAAAAAATATTTGACATGTTTATTTAATACGTAAAATATGTATCTACAAACAAATGATGCTGGATATCAATACTTGTGTCACTTTACCGCTCCAGTTAGGCAAATAAGCACTAGAATTACAAGAGATGAAGCACATATTTGAAAACAAATATGTTGGAGATACAAAAAAAACCATCAAAGTTAAAATTTGTACTGTACCATATATTCCTTTCTTCCATTTAAGACAAAGCAGTGGAATTAAAGGACAGAACAAACTGAAATACATCTAAGTGTTCTGAAACATATCTAGATCACAGCAAAAAAGGAAAGGTGTTTATTAAACCATGATAGCGTTTCGATTGCAACTTTTGGCTATAAAGGATTATTTATACTCAAACTTGTACTTTATGTAAGCCCCGACAAAAAATTCCAATAACATTACATAACAATATTTCGGATTCCCCGTTTGATGGTTGTGCCTTGTTAATTGAATAACGTTACTGCTGTTTGCTATAAAGAATAAATGTATGGTTAGATGAACGCAAAACACACAGGTGATTGTACCCTTTAAAATTTGGTAATATATACAGTATGTCAAAAGTGAATAACACTGCATCATACAGCTGTTATGTCCTTCGATCACTCATCAGTGAGGCTAGGGGTCAAAAAGCTACCACTTCACTGGATAACACGGGCAGGTACTGTCAGATTACTGTAAATACTTTGTTTTGGCAACGTTTCGCACAATAACACGTGAAGGTATTGATAATATGCAATAATGACTGAGATTATTACTGCATATTAGACATGTTGTAAAAATACTGTTACAAATTTTATCTCTTGTTTGAATATGTTTCTCTTCGTAATGAACTGTTCAAAAGCTAGAAACCAGATATATTGTTATGGAATTGAGATATCAATAGTGTTACTTACATTGAGAGTTTTACTGACAGGGTATCAAATGATGCCAAAGTTGTTGATCAAGAGGTAGTTTACTTTGAGGACATTAATAGTATAATTGAAGTTAAAAGGCAGGATTCGGGATTACTTAATCAGACTTGTGACATACCTGTACCTGTTCTACTGAATATTTCATCTGTTTCGTGGAATCACATTTTTAGCAATGAGTATTCAACATATATAGTTTTATCATCCGTACCATGTCGTCCCAAAGAAAGACCCAAATTTACGTTAAAACACATAATTCTGTATCCCCGACCAGTAAATGTGTGCGGCGTCTGAGATAAAATAAAGTGTTCCTGTAACATAAAAAGCCCGTCAAAATGTCTCCAGTCAACTTCAGTTTTTTACACGCTAAGCATTTGTATCGTCTGTACAATGTTTTTTTAAAACACAAATTGAAATGATATAATTTTTCCAGGCAGATGTGTTCACAAGCGTACCCACTTGACAGTCGGGGTCAGGAGAAGGATGTCACTCAAGTTAGCCTGGCATACATAGAGGTTGGTATGATAGGTTAAGTGGAACTCCTCCTAATGTTTTGATAATGTGCTTTGATTTTGATTGCCTATTTCCCGTGCTCTTATTTTAACACTTATACTCCGAATCGTTTAAATGTTTATAAATAACGCACGCTGTTTCAGACTAGGATGGCGGTTCACATACATCTGATAACGGATACAGAGGAGGAAGACATTCTGCTGGACGTTCCAGTCATCTCCCTTTCTGCTGGTGATATCAGAATTGTGTCTGGCAAATGTCATAGAAACACATACAAGTGCAGGTAATTAAGGAAGGGAAAAAACAAACTATAAGTACATGTTATTTAAAAAACAAAAACCGTTTACAGCATTCAGTACATTTTTATGTATATTTGGAAAATTATTTCAATTATAATGCTGTAAGGTGTTCGTGATAAACATAAAAAATGTATGTTTATAATCATAAAACAAAATAGCAGATCTAACAAAGAAACCTTTCACGAATCAAGTCTTCTTCTATAAAATTAAGTTCCTCTTGTATTTCGTCCATGTAACATGATAAATTATGCCTTCTTCTACAAAATGTAGTTCCACTCATATTTCATCCTTTGTAACACTACAAATTATGCATTCTTCTACAAAATGTAGTTCCACTTGTATTTCGTCCTTTGTAACATAATAAATTACGCCTTCTTTTACAAAATGTAGTTCCACTCATATTTCATCCTTTGTAACACTACAAATTATGCCTTTTACTTCTAAATGTAGTTCTGAATTTACACATAGTGTCCTCCGCTACAATACGTAGTGTCGATTTGATCCGTTTATACGTATATATTCCTTTTATAAACATTGTGCTGACTGTACTAGTTTCAGACAGTTTTTGTTTGATAATTTACACTTCGATGATAAGAAGAATTGTTTTTCGCTGACTGTGTCATTAGTTTGTTTTTCGTTATTTGTTTTAGTCTGAGAGCCGCTATAGCTATCCATTGCGAGCCTAATTTCTACGGTGAAGACTGCTCCAATTATTGTCTACCTCCAAACAACTGTTCTCGATATATGTATCAGGAGAAAAACTTGGACCCAGATATGACTTCGGTCATTCGGAGATCTATTGCAACGAATTTAAGTTCAAGGGTATTAACTTGTTCCAACAGTAAATGTCAGAATTTTGGTAAATGTGTGTCTGGCCTGTGTGAATGTGTGACAGGTTTTACCGGAGATTTATGTGAGATAGACATTCTGGAGTGTGAGAACAACCCTTGTGTCCATGGTCGGTGTATAGAACCTAACGTTCCTAACACATACTATTGTGAGTGTGACAAGGGCTACACTGGGACGAACTGTGACGTCAGAGGTACGGATACGACAAACAGCACTGGAATGCCAATGTGTCCGGACTGTTATTACAATGGCTCGTGCTACAGTAAACAAGTTCATCCAGGACAAAACCAATCTCCGGGATGTCAAACGCATAAATACGGTAATAATTGTAACGTCACGTGTATCCCCGATAACACATGTGGAGGAGGCCATTACGAGTGCAACCCTACAACAGGTGAAAGGGACTGTCTCGGAGGCTGGAGTGGGGATAATTGTACTGTCCGTAACGTGTCCAAATCATGCGATCCAGAGTGTCCGAACGTTCGCTGTAAAAATGATGGTACGTGTTTCAATGGAATTTGTTGTTGTCTGCCAAAATATACAGGGACATATTGTGAAAGGGTAAAAATCTTCTGCGACCAGATGCCATGTAAAAACAACGGATTCTGTACGAACACGGAGGATGGGTATTCCTGTCAATGTCGTCAAGGTTATGGGGGCATAAATTGTGAAAATATAATTACAACACATCCGTCCACCTTCTCCACACCAACGCCTTCCACAACAGACAGGAGTAAGGCACCAACAAATCCCAAACCATCTACAACACAATCTACAGCAAAAACAACGACTACCAGCAAACCAACAACAACTACGTCAAAACCAGCGAGCACAAGCCAACCAACCACACAGTCTACGTCAACAACAAGGTCAACAACTGCGCCTACAACGCCGAGGCCAACAACCACTGTTGAACCAACCACCAGTACAACTACCACTGAACCAACCACTACCACCACGGCTACGACGACAGACAGACCAACCACGACTGCAAAGCCACTCGTGACACACAATCTTCTGGTGAACGGGAAAATAAAGGACAAGGACATTTCTAAACTGGAGAAGTTATTGAATGATGTGCTGAAAAGTGAGTGTCAGGAAGTTGGAATAAATCACGCATGTTAAATAAATTGATGGATGAATTTTGAAAAAAAAAGAATAAGAGAATTGTGCATTTTTGAAATTTAATTTTAATAAGCTGTATTTATGAACCTTATGGATCTGATGAAAAGTTCTTAGTGCTAATTTCAAATTTTGCAGACGTAATATTAATCAATAAACGTATGAAGCCAAAGTAAGCATAAAATAACAAAATGATCATGATATTTAGCATAACACCATATCACATATCAAATATAAGAATATCTTTATAAGTATGTATTAAGAAACAAAATCAGATCTAACGACCGACTTCAAAACTAGCTACGTGTACACTTATCCTTCACATCACTGCTCTTCATGTTTATTTCATGAAGAGCCACGTGAAGGGTGAAAGCAGCTAGTCTTGTAGGCAGTCGTTCTATGTTATTTGTTCTATACTTACTTACTTCAAATGGACATTTAATCTTTTTTATCATATATATGTATGTCGTCATCATTGCAGATCTGAATTGTACGAAAGGAGCCAAAATTGTCGACTTTCATCATTTAATCAACGACATTAGGTATGATTTATACTGGTAATTTACCAAGATCATTCAAGTTTTTATGCATTATGAATTTATTCAAGTGAGAATAATTAAAATATTTTCAGACAGGTATTTGTTAAAACTAACTTAAAAAGCACCACATGAAAATAGGTAATACTTTGTCGGGCTTGGTAGTAGTAAATGGAACATTTTCTCTCTTACCTAAAAGAGTATGTGAACCCGTTATGCATTGTCCGTATATACAGTTAGTCGTGGGTGTTTATTTTAATATACTCGCTATAATGCAGGGAACAAGTGACCAGCGTTGACATTGCCTCGGAGTGTATCCATGGTAAGACACTGGACCCAAACATTGTGTCGATGTTGAACGGTGTACTAGGAAGAACACCGCCTTTCCGGAGTACTGGTAATCACATATCGGGACAGATGGTGAGCCAACTAAAGGACCTGGCCAAGAGCTACAGTCTTAACCTGATTGGCTACGTTTATAACCAGAACGAGGACGCCATCAACAGGAAAATCGTGAACACTTGGACCACCACTTCTCCCCGTAAGTCTATATATCAGTTTATACTTGTAATAAACGTGATCTTACATATTGTTTATGCCATACAGAGTTATCTACCGTTTACATTATGTTGATATCTATCTCCCATATCATCCCGTGATATCTGTAAGAGTTACCCGTCCTACATATTGTTTTCATTTGATGTGTATACAAGTGTTCTCTTATACATTAAGATTGAACAACATTAATTTCTCATACTATTTTGCAAAAACACTGTCCGATTTATTACGTAGGCATATTACAACCCCTCCCCATCATTTTTTATATTTTAATACAAAATAATTACAAACGAAAGCATGTTTCAGACGTTATAGTAACAATCTTATTGCATTGTGATACGCATGTAAGAATGACACACACACACATATAACGTTAAGTATTGATTTTTATTGCAGAAATACCAGACATAAAAGTCCTCATTGTCTTGAGAGAATATTTTGTAGGGGATTATGGGTAAGTTGCAATCAGTTTTATATCATATGGCGTATTGATATTTCGACATTTGTCAAAATGATTTATAAAAGGATTATCAATTGAGATGTATTGCACAATGACGAGTGATTTTAACAACATGCCTGTCATTCGTATATAAAAAGGATATTCCTCCTTATATATTACTAAAACAATCATAATCTCACCAAAATAGGGAAATCTCATTTCAGGACACACGTGACAAAGCTGAAGTATTTTGTGACGTCACGATTTCAACTATTGGATCCCCGGATTTCACCTTCCCCGACCACATCTGATTTTGAGCTTGAATTCAATAAGGTGCCTGTGGTAAATAGTATATACTCTGGACATGCGCTGTACGGGTATACAGAGGGCATCCGACTGCCCGTCATTGATATGACGTCACCGGTAACATCACTCGTCAGTCCACTGGCTAAAGTATGGACGGATTTCTTAAAATGTAAGTGATTTAAACTTTTTTTTAAGAGGTGTCTCTAACAAAAACACAGTTTTGTTTCAGTAACCTATATAGATACCTGTTTAACCCCATTAATATACGTCGTTACGGTAGGTGTATGCCGCTAAACACCACACAAACATTTGTTATAGATTTACTTCTAATAAAAAAGATTATCATCTTAAATTCTACATTTTATGCTTTTGTAAAACAAAATCCATTTACATTTGATAACTGTAATGGACAGATTCAAACTATCTTCAAACGTATCCGAGAAGAATATATTTTAACCCTTAATGTCCTTTACACATGTAACTGAATTCAATATACTTACATGTTTATAGCGAATAAACAAACGCCGAGGAAAGTTCGCAGTGCCAATGTGGATATTGTCATGTCTGGTCGGGAGCCGTGCTTCTCGGGAAACCGGTAAGTAAAGATCATCGCCCTCATTCTAGCTAGCCTTGCTTCTTAATGAATCGGTAGATATACACTATTATCCTTTCTGGGAAAGAGCTCTGTTACTCAGAGAATACATAAGTATGTCACTGTCCTGTCGGGTTAGCAACCGTGCGTCTCGAGGAATTAGGCCATGTCTGGTTGTTAGCCATGCCCATCGAAGAACCAGAACAAATTATAATGTATTCCGTCTTTGCGTATTGCAGAGTTATCTTCTCCTGAGAGCAGGTATTGATTGTTACGTCATTGATTTGGGTGAGAAAATTACGTCATTTTCTCAAAAATTGATGACGTTACTCTCACAAACAAATGACGTAACAATCAATACCTGCTCTCAAGAGAAGATAACTCTGCAATACGCAAAGACGGAATATCAATGTACACAAATGAGAAAACATGGTACAGTAGATGTACCAGTTAAGGCATGCCATATGGTGACATTCATTTAAACACTAAATAATTAATAAAAAGGCTACTTTACAGTACCTTAAAGAATTAAATACATTCGTGATACTAGTAGCGAACATAAATGACTACTGGTAATCAATTACTGTGTACCAGGGCCAAAACTGTGTTATATTTGTGAACCGATTTGAGACGACCTACGAACTAGGTTGTGATAAAGCGGTTTATAAGAACCTCGAATTATTATTATTATTATTTTATTTCCTTTTCAGATTGTATAAGTGCATCAAGGTGCTGAATGTATTTGTTCTTTATTGCTCTGTCGGGTTCCAAATATTTGTGCCGGCAAAAGTCATCTGGCAAGGCATTGAAAGGAGGGTTACATCCGGAACCTTGCAGAAATATGGAGAATATATCGTTAGACTTCTCATTATGCTGTTTATGAGTAAGTATGCAATAGGAAAGACTAGATTTTTGAAGATGCTGACCAAAATATATATTACACTTTGTTTTAAATGAAGCAGGCTGTATAGATAAAACATATACTGTTTCCTTCAATGATTCTCCACACCACTGCCTTCAGTTCGTGTTCCCGTTTACAGACCGTGCAATGTTTTTAACTATTTTCTTTTATAACATTCTTGACATTCCTAGATATGCGATCGTTTTAATTACTTTATTAAAAAATAATAGGTAAATTGAAGGGTACCACCGTGGTCATAATTACGAAGAAGATTGTCATCGTAGACTCTTTTTTTTTATTTTATCATTATATTTTTTTTTTCAATTTGGAGTGCACGTAGGTTCCTTTGGTAACACAAATATGTTTGAGCTCCTCCGTAGCGAGATATTCATCCGTTATTCTAAAACTGCGCGTTTACTATAACTGTATAGCAACATGATCAATATTGATAGACCCTGCGTTCGAACACTTACATTTGTGTCCTTTCTTTCATTTTTATTTGTTTCCATATACTAAAATTTCAAACACCTGTTATTCTGGGAGAGGTGGGATGGGTGGGGGTGTATTGTAAGTTATGTCTGATTTAAGTGCAGATAAGATAAGGATGTCATTGACGATATTTATTCTTCAATTTGACTCTTCATCTTATTGTAATATTTTCTATCAACTATGCTCTTGTTTCATTATCATTTTAAGGGCAGCGATAGCTCTACTTACACGTTGAACTTTCAGTCATTTAAAAGTTTGCAAAGAGGGGTTGCTATAAGTCGTTGTCAACTAATTAACGGCGGATTTATGTATGGAATGCTTTTTTTTTTTTTTTTTTTTTAAAGTTTGAACAAACTGCCAACAAAAGTATTGATGAAGTTCAAGAATGCTTGAGGGGTCTCCAACAATACCAGTCGTTTGCTATCATTTTATCAGTATTTAAAGCAATACTTTTCAACAATTTACATCTTTGACGTTAACTTTTAATTAGGTCAATAAAATAGATACTGCATTATGCCAGGTATCAGATTTAAGATACAGACTTGTGTGTTTCAGCACTGCTAACGATGGCTGTCCCCAATATGGATCTGTTACTTCCACTGGTAGGCGCAATGTGTGGCAGTTCGTTAGCGTTTGTCTTTCCACCACTCATGATGACTTTTATTCTTTGGGTCCCAGAGGAGAAAGATGAAGAATCAAAATGGAAGCGAATCAAGCATAAACTTAAACTTCTGCTCTATATATCATTGTTTCTATTAGGTATTAATTGTACATTATTCGGCACAGTTGATGCGGTTCTAAGGATAATTAATCGATACGCGTAATGTGTGTTGTATTTAATCCTATTTATTACTATACAGTTTTAATTGTTATGTATACAAGAAGGAAATATACCTCACACTTAATTCATTGTTTCTACATATGTCTTATCTTAGATCCATTTTAAGTATACAATACAGACAAAAAAATCAAATACATACTGGTTGAAAATTGTTTGGATGTGAATGGCTTGGACAAAGTGTCAGAGATATTTTCCCCCTAATATCATTTCCAACATGAGCAAGAACCATTCTTGTGCGTGATAAGAACAATACATCTGAAGCGCCGACCAGTGCTAGAATTTCAATGCATTTGTTACAAAGAGGTAGCTTGATAAAGCTAATGCAAACAATTTTCGAAACACCTTCTCTAAGACTTCGGGTTTATGTCATAGACTACATTTTGTAGATGTTGACATATACCTATTCTTTACTTCTAGAAATGAGTTTTGTATAATTTGATGATGCATGCCATTTTTATTAGATTGTCCGTTTTAACTTTACTGTAACTGATGGTCAGGATTTTTATGTGAAACATATTATTTTCGACATTGCTGAAGAACTCATTTTTTATTTCAACGGAGACTGCATTATCCAGAATCTAGGAATAATTATATGTAGTATTATTATACTGACAGATAACGTGTTGAAGATATAATTTTCACTTCTATGTTGTAAAATTTTCCTTATGCTGCTGTTAGTCATGTGAAAAAGTATTACATTTTTATCTATCCTATTTTGATGAACCATTATATCACTTCTCATTGAAGCTATGTCAAAACTCAAAGACAACGATGCCTATTTGGAAATAAACAGTGACTATATCCTTTGTTGTTTAAGACCGTCTAATACTTACGTATATCGTACTTTCTGTTATATTTCCCCCACAAAAGAAAAAGTAATGTTTAGGATATATAATCTACTGATTACCCACGAGTTATTTTCTACATAAAAAACCCACTATTATACGAAAGGAATAGCAGGTTCTCTTCCAACGTCAGGTACATGTGGCTCTCATCTGTTCTTATCTGGACAAGTAACTATATTAGTAATCGATTCTTACGATCGGATTCAATTGTGAGTTTTTATACCTATACAATGTATATCATTGATCTACTAACAGTGTCATTGAATACTCTGTTGTAAACAGCCATGGCGACTCCTAATAATCCACATAATAATAATAGTCTTTATTTAAACTTGATTACATATTGAGTCAAAGACTCGTCTCCCATATGGTCAAGCATATTAAAAAATGTACATTATATACAACACATAGACGATATGATAGAGTGCCGGTAATACGATTGTTCCATGCAAACATCTAATGATAAAAGTTGTTGATTATAATTTCGTTTTTGTTAATAACTGAAGATGCATAAAATTGAGGATTTTGGATACCAAAGACATCGCATAGCCCATACTTTATTTTTGGCTTTTTGTTGACTTTTCGTCACAATGCCCGCTACATCAGAGAGCACGCAGAGGGCATTTTTCTCAAGGTAAAGACCTAAAGTCCGCGGTTAATACGAAAGTAATTACGGTATTATCAACTCACAAGTATATACACACCAGTCAGTAGGTATTTTTACCATTTGATCTTAAGCTTAAACGACACCATCCCGTGTGTGTATTACATTTCAGTCAGGACCAATCTATACTGCCATGGATGTGTATGATGCCACCATACATTGTTATGACAACAGTTGGTGGACAGATAATAAAAATCCATAAACCATGAAATGTATGGGCGTGTAAGCGCAATATATCATTACGATGTCCTTGATCAGATCATTTTGAATTAATATTACACATTTGTCAGTATATGTAATTTGAAATACGTATATCCTGATAAGAGAATGCTTCAATATTCCTCAACCAATCAAAAAATCAATGTTAACGTTGTCGATGAAATATAAATTGTACACTCTCCGATGTATTTTGCTATTGAAAAATAGTTGCTTAGGAAGATGCAAAACCTATAAATACCGCGGGTAGCGCGTCTCCTGTTTTTACTTCGTTCTTGGGTCATTCTTGTCAGTATTTCTACCTTGCTCCATGTTGTATCAGACTTGTACATAATGATAACGTATGCAATTGTTTCAGCGTATTTGACAATTGGAGAGCGTAATAAATCATTCTAAGAGTGTATTCATATTATAACTGGTACCTAGTTTGTCGAGTATAATCGGCGTTTATTGTGAAGCATTCCATAGGTTTTTTGTTTGTATACACATCATATAATTAAAATAACATAAAGATGTATACATATGTTTATTACTGGCATTTGCGACATTTTCAGTGTCTGTTATTCTATAGACAACAAAAATAGCAGAGTTACCCGTGTGTGTTATTGTGTTTCAGGCTAGTAAAACGATAATATATTCACAGATTTTAGTGTAAGCTGGACTATTAACTAAAATTCAAACAGCAGACATATTTCACATGACATTCGTATTACCAATGACAGTTGTCAAAACTTTTTTCTCTCGAAAATATAACGTCTATCCCAATTCGTAAACAAGACAGAGAAAAAAACAAACAACAATAACACATGTTTAAGAGTGGGTTTATTTAAAAGCTTATTATCTTCAAGATAAATGAAGCTACTTTAACTGGCTAACAAAAAGGGATGCCGTATTAACGGCATGGCAAGTAACGTTACTGGGGAAAACATTCAAACAGCGTGTATCACATCATCCCCACATATATCGCCAGCTACCATAGCTGACTACTACCCCACGCCCTGTCAGTCCTCGCATTATCGAAGGATAATTCTTTAACGTATAATCAGTATATAGGTTCTGGAAGAAATTATGTTCTTCTCTGTTTGATGTTTTGACACATCTACCGTAAAAAATATCAAGACATTATCTGATAGTGTAACCGAATTCAATTAAGAATATTCCTTATTTAAGATGTTAGAATTCAAAGAAAAAAAGACAATATTTATTTAATTAATTTAACGATTCAGTAGTATATTTGACAACCTGAAACCTTGACTTCCTTACATCGGAGTGACATGCATTGTTTTACTATACAAAACTTACTTCTTTTTACCAAGACATGAGTTCGGAAGTAACTTACAAGTATTTTTTCAGTAATGAAGAAAAGAGAATGTACTAAAAATAAGAAACAAACAAGCAAACCTCATTTGAAACAATCTCATTCATATCAGTTTTCCAATAAGCCCTGTTTAGAAAATGAAATGATATATGTAAAAAATAAAATATAAAGACAACACAAAACGCAAATTTCCATTCTGATTTTGTTTGTCACACCATTACTAAAATTTCTCTGAATATTTTGTTTCAAACGTTCTGTATCGTCTACAAGAAATCCCCTATATTTTAAAACAATCAAAACCAGTCCTTTTCGTAATCACAATAATAGAATTTTATAAAATAGGTCAAAACAATTCTGTGAATAAGCAAAGCCTGAAAATGCATAGATTTCTACTAAGCAATTTTCCAGCCACAGAAACAAAATGATGGGCATCATTGCACTACGTTGGTTTTTACCACTCCAAAAACAACACACAATAGTCAGTAACAGTTTCAAACAGAATTCGCATAATACATAGATTCTAAAATATCAATACGATAAAAAACGTAGTGTGGTGATTTTAAATATCTGATTTATATATCATATTCAGTTTTTAATCAACCGTTTTGTTATTCAGAATAAGATATAACGAAACGATAAATTCAATATTTTCTTCTCAAAGATAACATGAACCAATACACCCAGTCTTGTTATTAACCATTTCACTACAGATAAGGTATTAAGAAACAATATAGTATACGTCCTTTATCACCAGAATAAGATATTATGAAACAATACACCCCACCTTTAATTGACAGTTTTACTATACGAAGTTAGATTAATACATAAAACAATACATCCAGTCTTTTATTAAAGGAGGAAAACAATATGAAACAATATCGCCAGTCTTTATCAATAGCTGTACTGTATTATAATATGAAACAACACATCAGCTGATTTATGAACGATTGTATTGTATGCATTACATAGTTCGGGAATACAAGAAAATAATAAGTAGGTTCATCCTTAGTTATCGTGTCAAGATTCAAAATACATATACAAGTTGATTCATTAATCTAGACGCCTAAGTTGTCCACATCGTTTTTTGATAATTATTTAGTACAGAGTTGTATAGTAATATAGGGGAAATATGAATGGCTAAAAACAAGTGTCCAAAACAAGTTTCTTCACAGTGTATTGCAGACTTGATAAACCAACTTATCCTGCCTCGACCACCATATAACTGTTTAATGAATTGTATTCCAAAACGTAGTCAAATAGTCAGTAAAATGGTACAGTAGTTCAAATATTAAAGGCCAAAATTAGCAGAATCAATATGTAATTATTTGTTTCAATGATTTTGAAAAGTACGATGGTGTATCACCCCTATCAACTATTCAGTGGGGTTGGGTGTTTTTTTTACACAAAACTCCATTTGCATCACCGGAATTTGTAAATATTAATAATTTATAATTTTTCTTCATTTGATTTTCTCATATACAAAATACAGAGCTTCGTATTCCTGTTTTTTACTTCGAAATGTTTCATATAAAACACTCTATATTTTTAAACACTAACCAAAATTGTAGGTAAAACAACCGATTTTGACATGAAATGATACCCTTATATAACTATATCTATCACTCTATAACTATTCCGTCTTTTCGTATTGCAGAGTTATCTGCTCTTGTGAGCAGGTATTGATTGTTACGTCATTTGTTTGTGA
>JAUMHH010158806.1:0-17940 GCA_032359455.1 Chlamys rubida | reverse complement strand
CTCAAAAACGATCATATTTATGTATTTCTGATCATGCAAGTACAGGCATTATTTGTGTCTAACTCTGAGATATTTCGAATTAAAATAAGTCCATCTGCAAGCTCCTAGGAACTAACAACATAGGAGTTGTAACGCTATTTTTCTGATGAAACGTTGCTCACGTATATATTCACGAGATAAAACGGCATTACTGTATCTCGTTAGGTTTCTTAAGATACTTTCCTGTATTTAGTTTTGAGATAAAACGATATTCCTCATCGAGTTGTATTGCTTACAATATAAAACTATAAAATTCTATATCAAGTTACAAGATATATTTCTATATATTTATTAATATATTTATTTTAAGATGATAAAATCCTAAATTTATTATGTCTTAGGCGTTTTTGTGTTATTTCTGATGTTTTAGTGATTATTCTAGTCAAAAGATTATTGGAAATCTGTTGATTCAGACGATTGTAACGTTTTCTCAGGATCAACACTGACGACAGAACGGAACTATCCAAAATGTCATTACGCTTAGAAACTCTCAACATAGTTTTGATGTGGAAGTTTATCGTTTTGTTGGTTTATTTATTTGTAATTTAGTTTTTATTATTTATATATTTTTGATTCTTGCGTCTTTTGTGATATTTGGAAATTATATCAATCACATAACTCAAGTAACCAGGAATGAAAATTGAAAAGTGATAATGGAGTTTATTTTTACGAGTATTATATATCTGACTTAATTATCTAAATGTAAACAACTTTTGCCTGGAATATTGTTATATAAAATAATAATGAATTCACTGAGATCTATGAATCATTTTCTAAATATATATTTTGATATTTTTATCCAACACATTTAACTAAATTACTCAATTGTTGCTGATTAAAATTTCAAAACCATGGATATATTCACAATTTGAATTAACATCATTTTTAAACACACTTAGAAACTGAATCCATTTACACCGATTTAATCTAACGAAGAATAATGGAAGGCAACATTGCTTCGAAAATAATTTTACTTTCGTTTATTCTCTGCATTATAGTGGCCCTTAGAGTGCGCTTGTATTCTCAAAGTCTCCAAAACATAAACTTTAATTGGGATTTACGTCAGTGCACCAGAATGATAAAAAATAAACGTCTTCCGTCTAAAAAAATAGCCGATATCAAACACAACTATTATGTAAGTGTTTATAAAAAGAAAATCTTTTGAATTTTAACACAGATGAGCAACCCCTTAAGATGCGTGGCTTTAAACACCGACCTTGAAACAAACTCATTAACTCACATAATCACGAATAACGCTATTCTTCTATACTCAACGGAGGCAGCTTGGAGTTTTATATTTTCACTCAATTACAAAATGATTATTTATCTCACACGTTTAGTGGCGGACTCTCTTTACAACCTGCACGGTAGCGCCCGAGTATCACCCAGTGCAGATCGCACACTACAATAGGTAAGATTCCTGCATATGTGACTTACATTTGTATAAATGAAATTGAGCAGATAGGAAAATAAACATTTAAACCTATTAAACCTTTTGAGTAAAGCATGTAGTACAATGTATGAGATGAATTGACTTTTTGATCCTTTTTAGGAATAGGCAATAAGCCATTATGTGCAATACTAGGGCAATTTGAGGTGGGCAAGTCGACTGGGTTCGATTAAACACCCGAACCATTCACTTATCAACTAAACGACAAAACTCGATTTAGTACACTGAGTGTGTTAGATATTCCATTATACTTCCGGAAGTTGGGCCATAAATGTTAAAACTTTGATCGCTTTCTGGTCGCCATTGTGATTTACGTGACGTAAAAGCGGATTTCATTTCCCGCGGATTTCCTTAACACTGCCTTTGAACACTTAGCAGCCACGGAGCTGATTGTTTCATAATGAAAAGATCCACGTTTAATTTTTAAACACTTCTGAATTGGACATTTGGTATGTGTATAAGGTTTAAAATCACATCAAAGAATCGTATATATCAGCAGCAACACCTCATCTTTCCCATCAAAAAGCATGCTAAATCGCTTATTTATTCTCTACTGGCTACGACTAGAACAATTAAGACTGAAACGCTATTAACAGCTAATCAATATTTATGGACTCAGTTTTTGCAACATTGAGGCTGTAGAGGAGTTCACCAATAATTAGATATATGAATTGCGTACGCTAAATGCACAAACCTGATTTTTTGTGTGCTGTGTTTTAGGTGCTGGTATCATTTCCGATGATAATATATATACATATTTAATAAGATCGTGACTCCTGATTGGCCAATTCAAAATCTGCGAATTTTTATATAGACGAATAGATAAAGATATCTGGAAACACACACAAGTGATTGTTAACTGCAGGTTCACGAGTTAGAATAGAAAAGATGTGATTTTTTTTTTTTTTTTTTTTATAAAGATGTGATATTAAACTGAAATATCTACTTGCTGCATGATTAATTGATACATTTTGCATTATCTTTGTAAGGAAGTTTTTATAAAATAACACACTTCTGTTGTTGATAATTTAGATCATATATCGATCGACAAGGCATCTACTTTTTCATTCCTATAGGAGTGGTTCTTACATGTAGCGCATACTGTTGTCATGTACTACCATATTTTATTGTGTTTATACTATAGTCAATCTTACATCCACGAGTTTTCTGAAATATATCAGATTTAATGCTTCCCCTGAGCGGAGGACTATGTTATCAGCATACTCATTTGTTTTCTCTTTACTCAATAGAATTGGGCGCATGTTATATCATATAGTGTATTAAAATGTCTTGTTCAATAGCTATGCATGGCTATTTACATAATTTATTTATATAATGGTAATCGTCCCTAAAACACATCACCAATAATAGATTCATACACAGGCCGCATAAATCATTTAAAAATATAAACATATACCCGTTCATGTAATAACCAAAAAGCGTGTTCAGTGATCAAAGCTTTGAGATGCACGTGTCTGTTTGGTTCTGGCACGGGGGCTGTGCATGATTTCTACACGTGTAGTAAATAAACGATTAGCCTTTTCAACTTTTGAGAAAGATTATGCATTAATGGACAAACAGCACGCATATTCAATGGTACTATAATCGAACACTAGACAGTATACAATTATCCAATAATTAGCCAGCTACTTGTCTCTAATCATTCTAATCTCATATCATTGGAGAATGGAGAACATATTTTGTTCGCAAATAACATATAAATGTTCAGTGCGAATTTTATATTCACTTCGACCTATATTTGGCACTGCCGCCAACTGTGGACTTATAAAAGCTGATTAATGAACAACAGACACATTTTATGTGCTTTCAAGGTTCATCGTCAGTTTTCCACAATAATGGAAATAACCTTGAAATGTTTTGCAGGATATACATACATCTGAAAATGAAACAATATCTCTTTGACAGAAAACGTAAGAATGAAAATATCATGAATAAAACAAAAGAAGGCACGTTTTAGTCTGATACAAAGACTTGTGAACGTGTGGCCAAGGAATGGGCTATTAACCTCACACCTGTCGAGGTGTTAAAACAAAAGATATTCTTGATCTGGAGTCGACAGGAAGTCTGGGACAATCCTATCTCCGCTGTGGAGAGCTCTGTCACTTCCGCTGCTGTATTAACGTTCATATCCTGGGAGGAAATATCAATTGCAGCGATATCGGGCCCGATAAAGCCGTAAAAAGTGTTGCTGTTAATTAAAATCTCTCATTAACATTACCGGCATCTGGTTAGATTTACAACGTGGTGGGTTATACTGCCCACGAATGATTTTACCTCGGCAAAGATTAATTGAATGATGCCTTCGTTTGTCTCTCTGTAATTTGAAAAATGCCACAGAAATGCGATATACTATTAGGGAACGACGAGTTTTAAAAATTGTTGGAAGACGGTATAATTAATATTTTCTATTTGGCGATTTAATCAAAGCATTTTTTCGTCCATCATACTGTTTAATTTTCTCCCTGATTGTAACTTAAAAGCAAATAGGTAGGCAGTATGTACAATACATGAAATAGAAATGTAGATACGTTTTGATATCTTGTTTATCCTTCCTAACTTCATCTCATGTACAAATCCCCCTCTAAAAATACAAAAAAAATAATAACCAGTTTCGCCCTTTCTGATTTTTCAATTAATATGAGTCATTTACTAAAACCCTAATAACCTCGTACTAAGCTAAAATTCAATGTTTTAAATCAATTTTGCATTTTGTCAAAGAAACCTTTTTTCCGATAAAGTGAAATCGTTGATCTTCCAATAGCTAATACAAACACTAACGGATGATTGCATTATAATGATGTTTCTTCCATGAAAGAAGTTAACTTTTCGACAGAAAATCAATTAGTTTACTTTGAAATTTAAGTTGTGACGAAACTCGCCTTTATAACAATCTATAAAGTTATACATTGTATATTTAGCTAATCCATTTCTGTTTGACATCGAAAGTTTACAAAATATCCCCAATAACCCTTGTATCCACTATAAAATGAAGTTTCCTTAGTAATACTCACCCATCAACAGAATTCGTTTAATGTGATCAAACTCTTTTACTTTGATGTTTGTGTTTGCACTCAATGACACCTGCTACTTAAATGTTTTTTTTGTGATCGATGAAACACCCCCTAGCGGGGGAGCTGTGGCGTTTCGAACATGGGTAGATTGAAAAGACAAAGGAAGGGTCATTACATCAAAAAGAAAAGAAACGAACCCGTTATATATCTTTACATGTTTTTCTATGAGTCAGATTTTGTTTAAATACCATGACTTCTAGTTATAGTTAAATGGAATTTAAAGGAAATTACATGTTAGAGTCCCATATACACAATAGAAGGGCAAACAATCTCATTCTAATGAATGATGATCAATCTGTGATGGTAATAGAAATCCTGAAATGTCATACCCTTGTACAAATATATTTACTAGTGAGGATAATGATATGCCGCGCAGGGGACAACCCATACTATTATTGACATATATAATAACACGAAATATGGATACAGACCCACCGCAAGAGTAGATTCTCACACAAACGCAGTTTTTCTCTCTCTTATAGTATGTAAGCTCCATAGCCAGCTTGTAAGGGTGACAAGTTAGTCAAGTCAATCTAAAACAACTGCTTTAAATACATTACTTATTTTCTATACCTCAATTAATTAAGAGTTATAATTGATTTTGATAAACAATTTTTATAAATAATAAGCAATCCTTTGGTAAAATAAATCTGCACGTATTCATAAAAGCATAATTTAAAGAAAGTAACCGCAATGTTTATAATAATCTATTATTTTTTTTAAGAAAACATTACTGTTCTTCAAAGACTTATCAATAAATTCATTCTAATGTTCGTAATGATTTCTGAAAAGATTTTTTTTTCAATATCTTGGAGCATAGGGTTATTCAATAAACTCCAGAAAGAATTTGTTTTGGGCAAATTGCTATATGAAGAAGATTACCACATTAGTATGAGCTACTACTAAAGTACTACTGGCGTGGTTGGGGTCTGATAAGTACATACAATTATAAACGTCAGTTGCTATGGTTTTATAATGTCTTACAAAAATGATACAAATGTTACAGATGATACCGAATTATAAATTAGAAATATTAAACAATGACTATACAATTTGTTAGAAGGAATACTAACATTTTAAAAGGTCGATACGAAAAGCCCTAGTTGGAACCTTGTCTATGAAAGAAAAAGGAAATTGATCTTTTTGTTCGTATAGATGAAAACCAAATACACTAAGGTGACATAAATATCCAAAAGGTAGGATAGATCGAGCTAATAAAGTGCCAGATTAGTACTTACTTATAAGGGTGATTTAACATGAATAGCAGCAATACCAAGGTTTTCACCGATGACCGATCTTACCTTACATCATGTTAGTATAAGCGTTACCTTAGAGATAAAAGCAACAAGGAAATGTCAACCAAAACATTGCGTTTCCAATGATAACAACATTTAGCCGGGGGTTATACACGTTATCTTACAGGTCTCATCAGTCGCGATAAATGGATTAAGTTTAACAGAGAGCATGTATTATTTTGACTGTTATTTATAAAACCATCCTAAATGTTAATTCAAATTGCAATTTCTGACAAGTAAATTACATTAAATATTATTATTTAGAGAAACTGTCTTTTTATTTTGCCTTAAGACACAGAAGTACGCCTTATTTAAGATTTGTTATTTGTTATTTCAACTGACGCGTGGTTCTATTGAGATTTTCGCTTACTTTTTGTTTATTTTTAAATAGAATACAAATATTTCGAAATTTTCGAACACCTTCCCCACACTCCCCGATTAAATGTAAGGATTTTTTTAAATTCAAATGCGTAGTGTTTAAATGCTTTGTGCAACAAGTTTTGGTGCACCGACAACGACAAATGTGAATGGTTGTATCTTTATAGGGAGTTAGAGATGTAGTGAAAACTAAAAATAATGTTGTCGTACATTACATTTCAACATCCACTTTAGGTTTATCAAAATAGTTGATAGTGTTAAAAATACATCACTGACATCCCGTATAGACAGACTTACTTTTGGACTTTTTAACTACTTCTCAATTGAAAATATTATGAGAAAATGCATATCAAAACCATTGCTGGACTGGACCGATGCTAAAGATATTATAAGCAGCTCGACCAATATAATAATGAAACCGTATTTGATCTGATTGCAGCCTAATGTAAGGAATGCAACAAATCTATTCACCAAACATTTGGAATACCTAGTAATATAAGAAACTACAGGGAGTTGCGAATGACGCCTACGTCATGCTTTTCGTTAAGTCGCTGACAATTGTACACCATGCAATGGACAGAATTTCTGAAAGAAGTGTCCGCACAGGAACACCAGTTTGGATGTTTTTATATGCAATGTTTTAATTCTAATATTAATTTCTATTCGAGGAATGACATTTTGATAGTCTTTCAAAATTACAAAATGATTTTGTCCAAGGTTTGAAAACCAACCAACCAAGGAAATTGATACAACATCCGGGACAAATCACATTTTAAATGCGTTAAAACATCTATTTGAAAACAGTCTATATTTTGCACAACTTTTGTTTTAGTGAATACATAACTTTTGATCCCAGAAGTGCATTAAAACACCAGAGTATACTATGATTTGAAAACAATAGTCATCAAGTTAAAAAGGATAATCCATAAACGGACCAAGAAACACAATGAACGTTTTCCCCCTCCTTTATTTTAAAACTTAATTAGGATATGTTAATTAGAAAATGGAAAACAAATGGGAACATGATAATTACTGACAGGACTGGGCAGCATGCCATGAGTACAAAATCTACGATGATCCGATATCTAGCAGACCTAGAGTGCACGTGACACTGATGGAAATACATAAGGAACGAATAGTTATACAAACTTCCCGACCGTAGTATAGTTGAAAAGAATTATACTTCCATAACTACAACACTTTAATATTATGAAAATGAAAAAATAGTTTACATTAGTATTACTTATTGTTAATGAAAGCAAAATATTCATTTTTTGTGAAAAACAAAATTCATCTTGAATTTTGAAGCATTTTGTATATTTTTTTTAACAAGGATTTATTGGGCGGAAAAAGAACATAAATACTGTTTTTCATCTTCATATCTTGACAATTGCTTTAAATAATAGTTAAAATACAAACTTCACGATGACCAACGTTCTTCAATACAAAATGGTAGCCGCCAAAGCTTGAAGAGGGTACCTCTGTCCCTGAACGGCTGTTGATGTCCCTATCCTTGTTGTTTGCTAAACGTTTCGATTTTGATTTTTAATTTTGTAACTAAACACGTCATGTATCTATGGATGACATAATTGATTAAAATACAAACTGATCGAGTGTTTGCAGACAGTCCTGAAGGTGATACCGTGATATGTGATCCAGTGCATGCAATAGTGCAGACGACATCACCGCACGAGCACAGAATCACGTGAACGAAGATGGTCATCAATCCGGGACATTTACAAGTGTCAAAAGCGCCCCATTATGTCGTGACCGCTTACATTAATAATCGCCGTAATCATGGCAGATGAACAATTTATCCTATAAATCGCTGGAAAGTACAAGACCACCGTTTTTTTGTGGAACCCTTACTTTTATTGCTAATTAAATAATACATCCTATATTGAGTTATCTGTTGTTATGCCTCCACATATCAATGCAGTTAGGTTTACTCCATGGTCAGTCAGTGTTATAAACTGTTGAAATCGTTATTGACTGCAGTCTAAAACTGAGAGCACAATCGCTTGAAAATGTTTATAACGTCATGTCGGAAATTTTGATGAAATGATTGGAGAAAAGTAAGACACCTATTAAGTTTTTGATGGTAAATAAGCTTACCAAACTCGATATAACCTTTCCTAATCGCTGTCATTTTCAGGATCCCCGGCTTTCCACGTACATGTTTATGGCTGTGATGCTATCAACTATTAATTTACGAATTTGTAAGGAAAATTGCAACATAGTACTAAAGATTGAAAACACAATTCTTGGTGATAGCAAAGGATTTAATTTGAGTTACGTCTATCTGTTTTTCTCACAGGATATCTTAGAATGCATCAATGGCAACTATAAAATTTGATTGCTTTTTACCTTATCGGTTTATTAGAAGAGATTCATTTTCAGAAAACAGATAATGATTGGGATTTCTAACCACTAATAGTTCGGGCTTTATTATAGTGTTATGTTTGTAGCACGCGTAGCCGCATATTCCACTGTTTTCTCTATTTGATAGAATAAACACTTAAATGGTTTTAAACATTTTTATGTTATACCTGTCAATTCATTTGATTTTTTTTAGTGCTTAACGAAATCTGTCCAGCTGATTTAATAATACTTATAGCCTAAAATACACGTTTATTACATTTTTATTTGCATGCACTAAGCGAAAACTGCTCCAAAATTTTCCCGGTATACAGTATTTTCAGAAATAATGAATTTCAAATATATAACTTCTTGTATTGAAATATATAATGACCATCATAAGACTAGAAATATAAAAATAAATATTTGTAAATATATGTATCTTGAATGTCGGAATTTTCGTTGACAACTCGCTAAGTCATTAAAGTTTTGTTTGTTTCACAATGTTTTACCATTGTTAAGTTCTTGTCCATCAGGTTATAGGCATATGTGTGACAACTTACCAGAGACTTGCAGTATGGGCCGTGCTTAAGTTCTCTTAACATATTCCTTCATTCTGCATACATGCAATGGTGTTAACAAACTAAGTATAGCAATAAAGATAGAATGGCCTATGCTTACTTTACGAAAATGTTACGATAACTTTTATGTTAAACCATTATATATCTTTGGTAAAGACTTTGTTTGTAATGTTTCAAATAACAATATAGCTATTGTAAGTTATGATTATATGGTTTTAAGCACCTTCAGTCTGTTTCAAAAGTAGTTCAGAGCAGTTTGGATTTCCACTGTTTGCTACCAAACATTACCAATGATTCCTACAAGGATGAAATAGCTGCATGGCACAGTGAAATGCGTTTTGGCATGATGTAAGTATTACCAAAATATATGTTAATAGATAATTAATATATATCCAATAAATTCAGTAACTATAAGTTCAATAACGTGTTTGCTACCAACGAACTGATTTTGCATCAAGTTTCCATAGCAAGCTACAGAATCTGCAAACGCTTACCCTCAACCTATGCCAGGCCCGAGGGCCATCGGCCCCTGTGTCTGATATAGTTACCTCAGGCTGATCTTGTTCTGATAAGACAGTCACATATGTCTAAATTTCACCATGTAAATTGCATTAATGTAAATTAATAGGACGGTGACACCAGTAACCCCACTTTATTGGCTGTAATGGTTTAAACCATCCAGGTAGCCCGCATACAAATGTCATGATCCTGATCCAAACCTGACCAATTCGCAACTTACCTTCCGTACATGTACTGGTATTTATGAAAGAAAGTATATTTTTTTATCTAAAACACACATGGTATTATTAGGCAACTGTGAGTTTCAAATATTACAAATATTAATTAAATTAAATAGATTAAGCAACTGTTAGTTTCAAATCTTACCTATATTAATTAAATACAGTGTAAAACAGAGGACGATATTAGATAATCCAAACATGACTAATTTGCAACTTACCTTCTGTATATGTGCTGGTATTCATTAAAAAGGGAATATTGTTTATTTTAAAAAATCACAAGCTCTTATTAGGCAACTGTGAGTTTCAAATTTTACAAATATTTATTGAATAAAACAGAGAACGATATTAGAAAATCCAAACCTGACTAATTTGTAACTTTCCTATTGTACATGTACTAGTATTTCTTCAAGAAAGTATGCATTTTTATTTAAAAAAGCTTCAAACCTGACAAATGTTAATTAAATAAAATAGAGAACAATATTGGATAAGCCATAGTTGTTCTTTAAAATATCTCATGATAAGGGAAATTATAGAATTCATTATTCATACTTTTAATTTGTAACCTGCCAAAGAACCCGTTTCTTCAATCAGATACGTCTATTTTATTGAACTTCTAAAAACGTTGTCAGCTTTAAAACAAAACTGTTGCTCTGGATACCTTCGTTATATTACATTTCATCCAACAAATGAATGGTTTTCTTGCTTTAAGTTAATATACTGTAAAACAAATTTAAACGTAAATCTAAGAAGTTTTCGAATTTGTAATGTTTTTGCTTTATTTAGAAAGTGAGTGTATGCTGTACAAATGAGCGATGCTTCCTATCATTCCTTGCTATTGGCAATCCCATGTTCTGAACTTCAGGAAGCGTACCATTGTCAATAGTTAAGTATAAATAGTAATGAATAAGATGAAAATAAATAAAACCGAAATTAATCTGGATAGAATTTCTGAAAGTCTGTTTGATTGTTGAGAGATATTGTTGAGAGATGTGCATGATTCCACCTCTCAACACATACCTTGCATCTAATCGTACTTAGGATATAGCCTGTCTGTAACCTTAAGGTTCTAACGATTTAACTGGTGATGACATTAATCATCGTACTCCTACCGATCGTCCAATCAAATCAGTCGTTATCGGTCAGAAGATTCCATCAATGAAATTAAACGTCGAAGTATTTTATTGGCCTATCGACATTTAATGATCAGATTTCATGTTCGGAGACGCTGTCTCACATCATCACTTCTTAATTCCATTGCCATTTAAGGTATTGTCGACTCGATAAAGATGGAACTTCATGTATTATTTAAAGCGACAATAGTAACATTTATTTGAGAGCCGGTGATGTGCATTTTAATACATGAAATAGCCCTATCTAGTAGTCATTATAAATGTAGCATTTAACATAAAGAATGTGTGAAGTATTACAAGTGTTATATGGGCGATTGGTAATATTGTATGTAACTAATGACTGTAATACATGTATCGCATATCCTTTGTTGTACATTCTTATCGGACATATGCTTGACATCAGGAAAAGAAATGAATTCAAATAAATGAAGTGTTGTATAAAAAAAATATTTAAGAAACGAGAATCGGAGCAAAGTATAAAATACAAAAATGACATCTTAACAAATCAATTAACACATAGTTTGTACACACAATCGTTTTATTGTTCTATTTTGTGTAACAAATCAACGTCACTGACAAATACGTGCCTACATTGTTTGAGTTTAATTACCATTATTATTTTAAATAAACAGACAAATGTTTTATAGTTTTAACAATGCAATACCATGTCCTCGCTTATTTAAATTACAGGCATAACTCTCTTAGTATAAAATATACTCATTTGTCATAAGATAAATAGTATAGTATTTTTAAAAGCATATCTTATCTTTCATCCAAATATTGTTTCAATAGTTGATATAATCAATAGACGTCTGATATATACATGTACCTAAAACATGACACGAAATTATAAAAACAAGAAAATCACATTGAACAACACTTGGTTGTGACATTTTATTGCAACGCCCATGCTTTGAAAGAACTATCATTCATACAATCTTTACTTTTAATGTATAGACGTTTTTAGTTGTGAAACCACAGATATTTTCTTATTTCATTATTCAAAAGTGTAACTGTTTTGATTTTAAACATGACGAGGTATTTTATCATGTTAGTATGATGATGACTCGGTCAGTCAGTCTGAGAATTTCCATAAAACAATTCGACAACCACTTGACGTATGGCTGGGCCAAGCCTTGAAGGGAATATGTGGTCTTCCTACACACTCAGAGTAACTCTCGGACAAGATGTCACAACGAAGGGTGGAGAAAGTAATTTTCTAAAGTAAACATTATAATGGACGACACTTTTCTCTGTTATTATCTCGGAAAGTCCAAAATAATAGTCGGACAAAGCTAGTTGCCTAGAGCTTTCACCTGGACGTCCGCTTCGTAGCTTTGTTTTACAAGGTTGTGAAATCTCGTCCACGTTCTCCCGTTGAGAGGCTGAGCCAACACAGTTGTCAGTCTTTGTTAGTTTCGTATAATCATGACCCGAATCATCTAACATAGCGAACACCTCTGGCTTTAGGCGGTTTGTGCAATACGTCAACTTTATATGAGGTCATCCAACTGTTGTTTCTGGACCCCAAGGGACAGCGTCCACGTGTGCTAATTATTGACTACGTAAAGGGTCTTCTTGACCCTTTATGTAAACTGATAGCCTCAAATCCCTGACATGGACTGTACCCAGAATTTGTGAATATGTATGATCAATCATCTGTACGCGTCTTTAGGCTCCGCCATCCATCTCCTATTCCATACTCATCGTTATTCCCGTATCAATAGACCCTCTAGTGACACGATGGAACTGTAGCTGACCAAGACTTTTGTGAATATCATATCTCATGAACCAGCACACTATTACACCGTCTGACTTATAACATCACCAATAAATGTTAAAGGAACATGTTTTTCTGTTAAAGTAACTCTTTCCTCAACTAGGCATGGTATGGTGAATTATTTAAAATATTTGGGATCACACATACACATGTATCTTTATACCTTTATAAGGCTTATTTCATCTAAAACCCCAAAAACTTTTATAAGGTTTTGTTTATTCAAATATACAAATGTCAGCGCAAAGTTCACAATTTTGTTCTCTCGAATGAATATCATCATCAAATTACAAAACTGCGTAATGATATTTATGAAAGATTGGAAGATATTGAAATATTTTATCTTTTTAGATCGAGAGATTCATAATTCTCATTAAGAGCTTGCTACACCTGAAGCATGAATTTCCTAGTACATATCGACCTGAACAAGATATTACGTTAAATAACAAGGACGACGTTGGAACTCAGGTCAGAGTGGCAATTGGACCCGATAAAAGTGACGGAGATCTGGGATAGAACATCATCCGTCTTTACAAGTTTTTCTATATGGTATTACCGCTTCAAAATCAGAAATGACGGAAAATTTATGGCGGAAGATATTTTTATTTGAGAACTGAAAAAAGATCAAACGTTAGATATGGTTGAATTTCCCATACATGTCAACGCCTTAACAATTCTAAAATGTGATTGGTGTTGTCACATTAACATCCCCTGTGACGTCTAATGACCTAAGGAAAGGGCCAGGTCCAAAGGAAGGGCTCAATTTGTGTCCACAATTTGTCTCCAGATGTCTCTTTAATATGTCTCTCTTTGCTGGCTCCCGTCGTCCCAGAGATACACCCTTTCATTAGCACGCTTGAATGTTCTAACTGTAAAAGATGAAATAAACTAACAAATAAGTCTAGCTTTTCTGATTACTTATCAGAGGTGAAATGATAAGAACGTCGATTTTAGATTCAAATGCATCAAGTATTGTCAGCTTATTATACATATTCATAGAGATTATTAAACCAATTTTCTCTGTATTATATGTTTATGTATTCATATGTACACGTGTATTGCAATTAAGTATATTCCAATTCCTACCAGACAGTGTAATACTCTTTTGTTTATACATTTATTTATCAAATCCCAAAATTTTAAAATATTAAGAATTTTATATAAAACTTACAGACATAAATTGCCTGTAATCCCTGCGACTACTTACCCGAGTATGTACTATAACAAGGCATTGTTTGAGAAGAGTTTGGGCTAGTTACCAATAAAAAGATGGGCGATGTTGATGGCCGGAATCATCATACCTCAATGGACAAGGACAATAATGTCCACTTGTAATGTATTATCGGGTGGGAATCTGGCCACAAGAGGGATTAGTGTCCAACTTCCTCCAATTAATAGCAGCAGTCTGTGAATAACTTTACCCAAAACCTCAAAGTTTAGTAGGTCAAAGCTGTTTATTTCATAAAAAAAGTAGACATAGGGATTGCTTTATCTCGGTAGACAATCTCCTACACGCCTGATATCGTTAGGTGATGGGAGTGTGTTTCTTAGTTTAATGATTTTTTGACAGATCTGAACAAGATCCCAAACAGAAGTGAATCGAATAGAAACGCTAAACGGCATGGATTCATTATATTATCTTTTCAAAATAATATCTATATGTGTTGGTTATGTTTCCTGTTTGGCATTTATTTTAGCAAATAATTAATTTGAAAATGACAAGATTCGTATATTAATTCATGTTCATTTGATTAATTCCTCTAAGTGAATGAATATCAATAGGGACTATGTATTTAAACAGAAGTGAATGTTTTCTAAATAAAAATGAACAAGAAAACTGTGAAATGTACGTACACAAATTGAGGTATCCTGCCTCAAGGGTAAAATACATGCGGTTTTAAACAGAAAAAAATCACTCTTATCACCTGCTATGCCCATGATATTATTTGTATAATGTCTTTGGCTCTCTTTTGCTATTTCTTACTAGATGAAATAATTTGTCTACGTGATGCTTTGACATGAGAAAATATTAATCATGCCAAAATTTCCTGAAATGCAATCAATCTGAACAGGTGTAAGAATCTCCGTTTCATGTAAAGCGTACTTATTATTTTTATTGTTCAATAGTTTTATTTAAAAAGATTAATATTTTAACCTGTTCAAAATAATTTAAATAGTGTTTCGCCAAATGAAAAAATGTACTCTAATGGTAAACTGCTATACATCATTGTGATATGTAACTTGCATTTATTTCGTGTTTAGTTCAGGTACGCTTGTACAACCAAGAATTTTATCGCAGACAAGCATGCTGTTTTTGTTTTTGTTTTAGTTTTTTTTTAATTTTGACATATGGTGCTTAATAGTTTGATGTAAAACAGTAACAGAGCGTGCCCGATGCTAGTGCCTGATTGGTGTCATTTCATTATTTTGCAGGAATAAAACGTAAACTAGAAGGGCGAAACATGTCGGGCGCCTCAGCAGCGACTTACAATTTCTCTCAAGTTCTCATATTGTGTCGTTATTGCGATGCAAAGTGTTGGTCTTAAATGAAACGCTGATGGTAATGATTGTTATGTCGTTGCGAAATAAAAAAAATAACTAAATGACATATTCTGCTTCCGTACCGAACAGTTCCCTGCTAATATAATGATTAATAAGAAGGTTTTAGAAAATGTCGATTCAATTTTAGCCATTATTTTTTTAATATTAAGAATGATAGGTCAAGCCTAGGGTAGTTTATTACGCCTACCTTTTCATTGAAATAAAATATATAATTGGGCGGGATCTACCCGTTTGATGGAACAGATATGTGTCGCAGTAAATGTTTCTTTTGGCACGGACAAGTCATTTTATATGGCATGGATCCAGCGTTCTAATCAGTACTTCCGAAAAAAGGTGGCTGTTTCTCACAAATACCTTTAGTAGCCTTTGATACACTGTTGTGTTATTCTTGCTATTATCTCTACACACCCACATTAGGCATTACAGTTCATATGTGACATCAGCCTTTACTTCAGAAGTTGAGGTTGGTTATTCGGCCATATTTTTATATTACAATAGTAACGTTGACCATGTCCTGTTTGTCCATCTTGCTGAGTGGATGACCAGGAGTGACGGCTATGGGATTAATAACAATCCTTAGTCCACTGTCCAATATTCATTTCTAGAAGAACCAATTAAGCATAAAATAGAAAATAGATGACGAGGGGAGAGACAGCATGCCGTGACTTTCATTTTGTTGATAATCCTGTATTCTATATATCTGTTAGCTTATTCGTATTTTGTTAACATCTTATTTTCTTGTTTTTCATAATTAACCAACAGTAAACTATTATATGTGAAATGAGAAGGATATATATTTAAAACATCTTAAACATTTTCCGCAAATGTTGTGAAATTTTAAATGAAAACTAAGATAGTATCAACTTGTTTGTATGCTAACAAAGCGTGAATGAGGATGATTACGGTAGCGAAAGGGGGTGGAGAGTTCTCCGTCCAGGCTACGTAGAATTATTGACCGTCCCGTTGATCGGCCAGTCCATCAAACGAATATTACCTGTATGACACCCGCTCAGGTGAAACCCCGTCCTTGGATCGACGTCGTAGCTTAACTCATTGTTCCATATTAGCCAATCGGGTGGTTCCCTGGCTGTTCCATTAGGTTGTATAACAGGCGGAGTCGTATACGAGTACCCAGTGTGAAAAGTGTAAACACTGTGAACGTCACATAGACAAATCTAGTTCACTTGACAGTTCGCCATCGCTATAAAGAACACTTTGCATTCTGTTATTTATAAGTATTAATTGTCAAAAGGCTATTTCCCCGGGGTTTTGAAGAAATAGCGAAAACTGTGATGATTTTTTAACAATGTTGTCATAGAACTATTGAGGAAATGGACTTAAATATATGATACAATTTGTGTCATCAACGTTGTGACATTAACGACATTAAGTTCTGTATTCGTAAAGTATCAAGAAGATCACATATCAGCTGATTCAAGATGAGCGGCAAAGTAACTGGAATATCAAGTAAGTACAAATAATTATATAAGGTTATTTTACCACTAAATTAAGCTATCACACCTGCTCATGAAAGTGCTTAAACATTATTTTGTTTTTTTAATTAATTTTTATTTTATTTTTGATACTTTAAACTCGTATGTTCCTTCTTTTCTATTTATACAAAAATAAATATTTAAGGTATTGTTACTGTTCTTAGGTGAAAACCCGAATATGTTATAATATAAATAGTAATAAATAAAATAAGTCTCAATTTTACACATATCTATAACAATTTCTGGTTAATTCCCAATAATATAAAATCCGTGTGTTGTTTTATAACACAGTAAAGGAATGAGAATTTTCAAAGTTGAATATAAAATCCATAAAATGATAATAGGCTTATTGACTTTAAAGGATATACTTTCTAATAGATTTAAAAGTTTCCTGTTCTGGTGCCTTTAGCTTTTAAAATACTTCATTCATAATTACATTTGAGTGTATTGAATTTTGCACTTCGTTCTGTAATGAAATATATTATATTAATACAATAAAAGTCATTTTTATTTTAGTCATTAGTGTAAGTAACTGTATTACGTGTACTTGCAGTGACATTAAAACTATTACCTACATAACGACTGATTTTGTTTATAACATACAAATCACACGTTTATACTGTAGGTAGACATAATATCTAACAGTTTTGTTTTGGTATATCATCCCTTATTTCTATTTATGTACATTTATTTGTGTATTTGTGTGATTTTATTCTGGTTTGTTTATGTCTGTTTACTTAAATGGTGGGATAATTATAAATTCATATTGCAACTGCAGGTGTTCTGAAAATGCTTCGGTGTTAGTATATGTGACTAATTAAAGCCAGGCGTTTGTATATGATACCAATGTTATTTTTTACATGTGTCTTATTAAAGCTAGTTGTTTGTATATAAAAACAATGTTATACATGTGACCAATAACAGCTAGGTGTTTGTAAATAAAACTAATGTTATACATGTGACCAATTAAAGCTAGGTATTTGTATATGATACCAATGCTATACATGTGACCAATTAAAGCTAGGTATTTGTATATAAAAACAAT
>JAUMHH010158795.1:0-17942 GCA_032359455.1 Chlamys rubida | reverse complement strand
GACAGACGTGCGATTGTTGGTTGTTAGTTAACCAGGAGGACTGAGTGTTCCTTTAATGACAAACAAAAACTGGCACATGTTCCTAAGTGTCCGTTGTTTTGTGGTATTCATAAGAATACTTTCATTTCACCATCATTAAATTTTCTTTTTATGAGCACTGAGTTCAACAATTTCTGCTTTCCATATTGCTGTTGATTGGTATACTCATTTTTTTGGTGTTACCTGTTCCTAATACCTACGTAATGTTCTAATCTACATTTTCAAGGGAATGGATGATCCTGATATGTTTTGTATAGTGGTGCAGTTCACGTAATATTTAAGGTCATCTTTGGACAGGTGCCTAGGGAGGCACTGCCAGAGAGAAAGAGTACGCAGGAAGGAAGAATTGAGATAGAAGTTCAAAGTACTGCAATGGGAGGCAGTTATTCAATTTTGGTTTCCCGATTACTCATGGGTAACTGTTATCCACGAAAATCAGATCCCCGACCAAATATCAACTTTCAAAGCGTTTTTTCTCAAAAGTAATTGGTTCATAATATAACACTTTACTAATGATTTTTTTAATCAGGACTTTGAAAGATTTTTTTTAAATTCTTCAATCAAGGAGTTTTCCGCACCTGCCCCTATGTTTGGACAGTAATTAAGACAATTTGGTTTTCCAACTTTTTGGTCCCTAGCATCACCGATGAGTTCTTGAAGGAAGAAACAGCTGTTTGATGCAGTATGATTAGGTTTTTTTTGCATACTGTATCTAATACAACATTTTAAAGGTTTTACCACAAGTGGGTGTCTTACAGATATGATAAATGAGCGCATTTGCTTAAAGAGACCTAAATGATTAGATAAATAGAGGGACAATATAGCAAGGTAATAGCTTACATACATTTTTTATAATTAAGTGTTTATATGGCTTTTAACATGATGTAAATGTTACAAAAAAAACCTTTGTTTTCGCTCCCAAACGTAGTCAAAATTGTAATGGAATTTTCTGTATTTGCCTTTCTTTTATCAACAAAAATAACAGAGATTTTACTAGATTATGCAGAAGTTTGAATGAGCACCAGGCAACTGTTCACAGGAGACAGATGTAAATACCGAGAAAATATTTACAGATTTTATTCCAGAAGGAATTTCACACACCATTAATAAATGTAAATTGTAATGGTAAATAGGAAACTATGAAATATCAATTTCTTTTGTCTTCTAGATGTTTGAAATTTGTGAAAGATTTGCAGACTGTTGTATTCGCCAATGAAGCATACGTATTTACAACAGACTAGCGTCCCGGTCCTGACCGATGGGAGGATAAACCCGGCCCAGCGTCACCGACCAACAGACAGCAATCGCCCGACACCTTCTGTCTGTTAACCGGTTCGTAAAATCAGTGCCTTTTCGTAGATTGTAAATCAAAAATTAATGACTTAGTAATCCATGTGTGTAATGTCCGTTGCAAATCTGCACAATTTGTCTCCCCTGGTGTGTTTGCAATCTTTTATTCTTCAAAGGATGGCAAATGAAGCGGACTCAAACGAATTTGTTGCCTTGTGCAGAAGGCGTCTCCCCCATTGAGGGACGGTTGAGAGACAATGAGGTCAGACTTAAGAGACAGGGATACCTCTTCACGCCTATGTGTTAACTAGTTAGGCATCTTCGTCATAGCCGCCGGTACTAACCTTGGAGCAATAGACACGAGTGTGTAGTAATGAAAAATATTCAGCTTTTTGAACATGTAGCATTACTCACTTTGATTTAGATGTATGGAGTGTTGACTCCTGTGAGCTGGTGTGCGATAAATGGCGTCCCTAAGCCGTACAATTGAATAATGAACCCAATCTGATAAAGATCAATTTGAAACATGTCCTTATCATTTATACGTTTCTCTCTTGACAATTGTATGTGCAATAAAATAATTGATGTAGTTATTTTTAACGTATAAAGAAAGAGGAGAAATCGTTCTATTGTAAAAAAAAGAGTTCTTCTTAAATTTGCATGTTCTTCAAACTTTCATGTAAATGACTTGGCTTCAAAGCAACAATAAAAAAGAGAATATTTGTCTTTTCATAAATGTATATATAACGTAATACTATTTTACAAATATTTGTATATAACGTTATAATATTTTACAAAAATCTTTATATAACGTAATAATATTTTACAAATATTTGTACAGTATACAGCGTGATAATATTGTACAAAGTATCTATCTATAACGTAACAATCTTTAACAAATATCTGTATATGACGTTTCAATATTTTACAAAAATATGTACACAATGTAATATTGGTTTACAAATAAATGTATCTGAAAATAGCGTAAAACTATATAACAAAAATATGTACATATCGTGCAATATTTTACAAGAGTATGTCTAAAACGTGACACGATTTTTACAAATATCTCAATATAACGTGACAATAATTAAAAATATCTTTTTATAACGTTACAATGTTTTACAAATATCTATAAAAAACGTAACAATATTTTACAAAAATATGTACAGAGTGTATCACTAAACAGCAATAATGTGTACATAACGTAACGATGTACTTCAAATATATGCATATAGCGCGTTTTCGGTTTTGTCTGCGATCCTGTTCATGATTATTTAAATATACATAAATTGGCGTTTAAATTTCATATTTCTTCACCTATGAAGTAGATTTCCAATAAATAGAACAGCCGAAAGCAAGTATCAACCAACTATCTTCAACGGTATGATTAGGACGTCACTTTTGCAAATACGTCACGATCATCACTCAAAGGTGAAGGTCAAATACTGTTTTATTTCCGCTTAAATCTAATTTTCATTATATTTCTCTTTTTTCCGTCATAAAGTAATCATGCGAAAAACATATGTTTTGTCGAATATTTACAACTCTGTGACATGCCATAGCACACGTGATTACCTCATCATTATGATGATGTCATAATTGTAAAGTTAGATACCAATGACCTTCAATGGAAGATGCCTGTTCTATTCATTGACAATCATATACGACACATACGTTAATTTGAACTATGTAGTGAATTATATTCAGCATATTTCAAAATATGCCAAAAAATGCTCAAAATTGTAAATATAAACATTGAATTGTGTTGAGATGGCATTTACTATATGACCGAATGACACAGCTTTGCATTCAGATATATTAATGTTCGGTAGAATTTCAACGCAGTTCAATGCTTATATAAAAAGCATAGCCGTAACCGGTGTCATTCAGGCTTCCTAGTTCGCTTTTATCAAAATACAATAAAACTGTAAGCAGACGGTTTCTGTTTAATAATTGACACGATTAAAACATAGGTAAGAGATCAATACACAGAACTTCTGACAAGTTCTTTGTTTGCTTAACGATGTATTTGTATTTTTTTTGTTCATTCCTCGTATCAGGAAATTTCCTTTTCTTGATAGTGATATCCCTACTTCCAAAACCTACGGTGTTTACATGCCGCAGTTGATTCGGCATTCACGAGCTTACTCCGAATATCATGGCTTCTTCGATAGACGGCGACAGCTGATGGGCAATCTTTCCAAAGATGCAGGTTGGCGAATATTATGGACAAATTTTATGGTCGCCAGCATGATCTCATTGGGAAATATGCTATTTCTTTGTGTAATATAAAGGTTACACGAGTTCATATTCCCTGTCTGGCTTCATTCTACCCTAGCCAAGATGTTAGCCAATAAATTGTATACTTTTTCGTTTACAGTGTTACGATTTGAATCGCTGACGTTTCAAAGACGAGCAAGAAAAATCTACAATTCAACAGCAACAGCAGATCAACAATACCTTGGATACCACAGAAGAGAAGTAACGGGGTAGGTACAAAGGAGGAGAACACTGTTGGGGCGAGATGAGCAGCTTTGTGCAGAAATGTGGTGAGCATCAAGGAACATATCATAACAACAGAGTCAACTGAAGGCCAAATGGAGTTAACAGATAAGTATCAAACAATGTGAATCTGTTAAAAAAAAGTCTGGCTTACGCATGAATTGTCATTTTGGTGTTTGTTTTGTCTTGGTTTACTCTTCGTTATAGCTGTTATCTATAAGAACTATTGTCTTTAACAATAACACCCACCCCAATGGGGTAGCATTGGTATTTCACGCCTTCAAAATGAAAATTTTGGGTAAGTACAAAGAAACCACAAGGTACACTTATGAGCATTATCAAATAAATCGATCTTCACATCGCACAAGAAAATGAACTATTTCTTTATTAGATGATAATGATGACCATAAAACTTGCTCATATTCTTCATCAACTTGCTTTCCATTCTGGGAAGTAGGGATGTTACTCTCGAGAAAGGAAAAGCTTATGATAGGAAAATCGAAATCGTCATATGTATCGTACAGCTAGGTAGTAAAGGCCTTGTTTGTCAAGTTGCAATCAAAGATCAAGCGGATGCTGTAAAATAATGTGCAGTAGCCTTGTTTTCTTGTTCGTGAAAGTATACGATCGACGTTGTCGATTTAATTAAAAACAACAAATCGCCGATAGAGTTGAAAGTGAAAATAAAGGGTTTGGCAGAGGATTTGATTACCAGTCCTGAAAAGCTCTTTAATAAAGCGAGCCTCATATGAAAACAAAAACAAGTCGACCAGGAAAGGTTCACAGTTTTTCCATATGGGAATGTCAACAATCTCAAGTTTGGTATGATGTATGGTTTTGCTCTGCATCTTTCCATTGTAATGTATTGCGAAGGCAGATGTTGTTATGAGACTATAACAACATTTGCTATTGTAACGTCATCAATCTCTATTGTGACGTCATCTATTTCATTGTTGTCAAGACTTAATTTGCTGTTCAAAGACTGTTCTAATTAACTAAATAAAGCATAACTACTCTATCAAAATGTAAATATGAATGATGAATATTTTAGTAAATATTGTTATGGTAATATAACACACATTTCTATTCCTGACAAACATACATAAAGCCCTTCTGGGCTTTATTAAGTTTGCCATCAATAGTAATGTGTGTTGTAGGACCATATCAACATTTGCTAAAACACCCATTGCTTAAATATTGGCGGCTACAACACCATATCGTTAAGATCACACTTTTTTCCGTGCTAGATTGTCTATAAAACAAAAATACGTATATGCCAACGAAGCATTCCTTTAATGGGTGTTACAGGAAAACTGGAATCTGTTTGATAGCAGAACATCTTAAATCAAATTACATGTACCTGGTATATTTGCTGATGCCTTCGCCATGAGATTCGTATTTAAATAATTACGTAAAATCTAATGCTATATTGTCAACGACAACGCAAATGCATTGTTGTTTTTTCTGTACATTGTAACTTAAATATACAAATAAACGCAAATGGAAACGAAAAGTAAATATTTTCGGCATTAAAAATATATGTCGTAAAGAGTGATCATTCAAGCGTGTTCAGTTAAGGATCAAACGCGAGACATGTTTTGCTATCGGGTATATCGTATTAGTATTAATTCATGATGTGCTTTGAGACAGTTTGTTACAATCACGATCTGGTGTTTATTACAGGGAAGCTAGGAGTCCATTACTAGTTACTGCCACCTTTGACTCAACCTCTAACCTCACCTCTTGACCTCGTCATATCCACACAGTTCTTCCTCGATTCGTTATTTATGGTCAGTTTGTCAGATACCAATGATTATCCCTTAAACTGTGGTCAGTATATGGTCCGGTTCCTCAGCCACTATCATAGAACGAGTGGCTCTGGTCAGCTGTAATAATTTGATAACAATTACCATGATCGTCATACCACTTCTCGGCCATAAATAGAAAGTGGTTGGTATTCATCCACTTGCAGTTAAGGAAGATAACAGGCCTAATTGGGGACAGAATATGACACGCATCATGGACTCTTCCACACTCATGTTGTTATCTCCTCTCTAATTACTCACTAGAGAAGTTGTCTTTTTTCCAGAAGATGAATCCGTGATTAATTCATGATGAATTCTTCAAATCGACAATCTCTTGAACCTCCCCATAAACATCTTCTGTCACACCTGTGAGCCCAACCCTATTATCAAGTGGCTTTCACACCAGTTACAAGCGCGTGTGACATCTCGATCGTCAATAACAGATGTTAGGATATTTTTTTTACTTCTAGTACAACATAACGAATTTTATTAACAAAACAGTAAAACAGGAACACAATATTAAATTGAAGCAAGGTTGTACATATATATTTGTGGTCAGATATGTATCTTGCTATTTTGAAATGAAATACAACTTTCATGAAGACGTCTGTTCGCGTTTGGACTTCAAATGCCTGATTATTTTTGAAGACTTGACTTCATGAAATGATCGCCATAAATTTTAATTTGAAATGTTTTTCCCCGTGAATTATATGTCGTAGAAATAGCTCTAAAAATTGTATGATGTAAAAAATAGCTCTTCATTTTTACGTTATAGAAAAGCTCTGCATAAGTAATTTTAGCTTATTTAAAACACGACACTGCGTAACAGTATCGAGAAGATATAATCAAAATACAGTATACTCTGAGCATTTTTTGTAATCAATTGTAAAAGGGGATACAACTTTCACGAAATATGTCTGACTCGCAAATAAATGACTTTATATGGTATTTAAGCCAATCATATATGGAGTTAATTGATATGTGAAATAGAAACATCATCTTGCTTTATTAACAGTATAGATTAATTAAGTTACGAAAAATAAGCGTGATCCAGACCGCACTGTTTTGTTCTCGCAGTCTGCAAAACATATTCATAATTACTTTAAAAAAGGAGTTTTTTACGGTATTTCAATGTGTGTAATATTCATATATAAAGGGCAACATAGTAAAATTGTACAACATTTGAAGAATGTTCTGTGTGGTTTAAGTGTCCATATCATTAGATAATGGTGGTCTGTACTACCGGGGTAGATCAGTTTACCATTACCACAATCTACAGTAGATTATACCCCTTTGTTCCCCGATACCCTGAAGGCCCCCCACCTGGTCCTTACCGTTCCTTGTTAGACTTGCGTTCTTCTCAAGTACACTCTCATCAATATACATGAAAGATAACCCATCTTCCGTTAGTATGACAACTTCATCTTCCAACACTCTAATAAAGATTGAGTTTGTGTGTGAGATAAACGCTCCAGAAGGTTACAATACCGATATGACCTTGCCTATTAACCCCGCCATACTTCAAATATGACTGCTACCATCCTTAACAAACATGTACCTTTGTAGTTGGGCGTGATTGTCCACAAGATCATATGAAGTAAGGAATGCTCAACCAGCGTTTACACCCGGGGTGGCGCATTTTATGGCTTAGTATAATGAAACAATAATTGTAACCTACCTTAATCGCATTAGTTTTTCGTATTTCAGCTGGCATCTTTCTGGTGTGAAGGGTGTTCCTGTCGTCTGTAAATGTTACAAAGGATCATAGATTTGAAAAAAAAAAAAAAAAAAAAAAGTCTATTTCATATTATTTTTCTCACTTATATGATTTTGCTGAATTGCAGGGAAAGCATGAATGAATGATTTAAGTCAGTATTTTACTTGTATGATACATTGTGCGGTTAAGTGTCTTCATTGTAACATCAGTAACTTCATAAATTACGTAAGTTGTTATATGAATGAGTTATATGATTGCTTTTATAACTTTCATAAACTGCCATTCGATTGTCCGTCAATGTTTTGGGAAAATACGCACTGAATATATCTCGTTTGTTCTTGACATTGAGTTAGTTCTTTTAAAATGAAAACATCTTTGAAACTTTCAACAAATTCTATGCGTTCAACGACTAATGAAACCATGCAATGTATAAGAAATAAATGTTGTTTTTCTGGATTCATTACTAGTGACGTCTAATAATGGGAACTGTTTGAAATAAAAACGCGTTATTGTTGAAATGTCACTTCTTTATGTACAATCTTAATGAATATGATTAACCCGAATTTAAAATAGGTTGATTAGAATTGAGACAATGAAGTAATCGATAAAAATACCAAGGAATATCGCATACATAACATTTTTTGTTGATAATAAAAGTCAAACTAAGTAAATTATTACTGCAACATTGGCCATTTCGTACAGTTAGAACTTGTCTGTGGTATTAAAGTAAAAAGAATGACAACCAATTTCAAAGGTGTTCAGAAACGTGTAGAAATATAAGCAACTACTCCAGAACCTAGTTTGACTATCACTATTCCATGGACAGATCTGTTCTGTTTATCAATAAGAGAAAGGTATTTGAAGGTCGAAACATGATGTCCCACTATGGGATTTAGTATCTTCCATGATTAATTAAAGACTTGGTAATAGTGTCTTAAATAGTTAGTGAAGCATATAATGACATAATATATAATACTGAATGCTGAAACCCTTCCGGAACATTTGGTCTCACCTTCGGTTCTTATGAGGCAATATGGTGTGTTAATTCTTTTCAAAGTACCATCAATTACTGATGTTTTGTTTACATATAGACTGCCTGTTCAAATCTTGTCCTTGCGCTTTTTCTCGATGAATAATATGCCAGAGGATACTAATAGTCAGTTTTTGATTTTAAAGAAAACATCATTTACCTGAAAGTGACATTTCAAGCGAGAAATGCCGGATGGAATTGGATCACATTCAACATGAATTTGATTGACTAAACTTAGATATACCCTGATATAAAACGTCTGTGTTGGACAGGAAATACGAAAATATAAAAGGAAATATAATACTATTACTCACTTCCGTCGTAACACAGCCTCGGCGATCTCTGTCCGCCTCTCCACAATAATGACATATCATGTTCACTGGACTACGTATGTATCATCACATTACATTGTCAACAAAATTTGAAGATAAAGAGATTGAACAGAAACTCGATTACAAATAAAATAAGCTGAGGTAAAACGTCTTTACATAGGAGTTAGTGAATTATAATATCGTGTTCTATCAATACTGTTTTTATAATGACGAGGTACTGTGTTTATGTGACGGGTATTAGTCACCTTGACCATTGTCTGCTTTGTAAACGATTGATGTTTATCCCAAGGCTATAAGGCACGAGACAAGTATTGTGGAACGTATTCAAGCAAAACTGGTGAAATATTGGTAAGCTTTTACTACATATTAGTATTAACCCTTTCACCACTGTAGACCATAATGGACTCATCCAGAACACTGCATGGGAGAGCCTACTAAAGGTGTATAGGGGTGAAGGGGTTCAAATGCTAAAAACGTACTGAGTAAGTTACGTTGTTATATAGATAAACTAGATCAAAAAAAAAATTCTTAAGTGATAATTCTTCTATCCTGAAGAACACTTATTCGAAATCTCCTTTATATGAAAAAAACAAGTAAACGGAAGAAAACGTATATAGAATGGTTTTCATCTTTTTAATTTGAATTATTGTACGGTCTGAGATTTTCGATTTAAATTATAAGTCAGATTACAGGTTTATCAACATCAATATGGTTGGCCTATAAAAGCTTTCCACGATTCTCCGTCACTTGTACTTTACTAAAACATCAGATTTTTTTGTCTTGTAGAATGTCCTGACGGAAAGCAGACTGAATATCGCTAACAGAACTGCACGGACAAGTACAACACTTTGACCGCAACCACTTGAGATCATAACACATATGACCTTTCTTCCCAAACCATTGGCCAAATATCATTTACCAAGTGTCAAATATTTCAACTGGTTTTTACAATACAGTTCAATGTCACACTTACCATGGTCAGCAATGGATGTGTGTTTATTTGTCTACATCTAAAAATATATTTGGTTCATTGTTTTGAATCATCTGACGATTGTTTGGTGTGATACAACAATTATGTACAGTTTCAGTAGTAAAAAGTGTAAAAATGACTATGACGTAAAAACGACAATGACGTAACAATTATGACAGCATTAGTGACATTGTTTTTGTTTTCTACTTAACTTTGTGACAATGTGTTATTGTAAGAGATTGCAAGCATCGCATAAAAGTCATCATCTCAACATCTTTCTTCTTACAACCTATGTCTCCTAGGTTGTAAGAGAAAAGGGGTTGAAATGATGATTTTTGGATTATTTGAACCGTGCAAAAAAGCTTTAAATACCCCATATATCTGTCTTCGTCCTTTTTAGTATTTTTTTAATATACAGAACAACACGAAAATAATAACAACGATGTATAAAATTTTAAAAACCTGAAATAAAAGGGAACTCAAATTTGACTAATCGAGTGCAACACGTTTGAAATAGGATTTCATTTCATACTTCGTTTACCTTTTGTATGAAATAGATAGTTACAATGCCAACTTTCCATATATGATACTTAACATAGAACCTTCATATTAATAAAGGCGTTTAACATCAGGTTGGTCATGATTTGTAAGGGTGTAACGCTTATCAATTATTGATTTATTTGATTGACAGTTTTTCTCTGTATGTTTCGTCTGTCTCTTTCTTTCTGGTGTCTGTCTATCTTCCTCTTACTGTATGCTGAAGTACTACTAGAGTAATATCATTGTGTCTTAGAGTACAATCAAGTAGTATCTTCACACCGTGTAAAATGTCGAACCAGATGATGGAGAGACAAGGGGATGATTTTAGTCTGTTCACGCCTCCATGATGGATCTGATGTTGTCGTGAATACTTAACACTAAGGCCCAACTGTCCACTGTCTCTGTAATTTTCCCATTTCCTCACATCTATCCATCTTGGCCCCGGCTCCTCCCCGTCTTTTAGTCTTTGAAATTTAGGTTCTCACAGACATTTCCCAACGGAGCCTAGGTAGATTATATATTCTCTTACTGTGAGTCCGCAGGGGTAGGGGCATGCGCAGTGGAACCTCGTCACCTGTCCCTAGAATGACGAGTGTCCCTCCCATCTATATCCCCACAACAGATCTAATATGTCCCCCTCTTTGTGCAAAGACATGGGGCGGTAAACGTGGTCGATTAAAGCACGCTACTTATCTTTCGCTGTAGACTAGTCTGCAACACTCAATACTGCTAATTTACAAATCCCTACATGACCAGCGGTTATCGATGCAAAAAAATAAAGGAATTGTCAAAGAAAATCGTCAATTTTTCGGGTACCCTCAAGCTCTGTAAAGCTCTTGAAACGAGGTCTATTGTGATTAAAGTATGGCGAACATCCCATTGTTGGAGCGACACTCAAAGCCCCTGCTCCGGTGGTACTGAAACGCGTTATTGTATCAGCTAGTGTGATATTGAAAACGTCCCAATGAAGGTAATAAAAAGATGTTTGGTAAGGGTTCTTCATCATGTCGCCTTGGGCATACAGCAAGATTCTCCTCCCTGCTGGTCCAAATGCATTGCCTCTGTTGTTGAGTAAACCTCTTGAATTCTGAAAGCTATTCCGAGCCCGCAACCGTACTCTTCACATCTGGATCGAGACTAACACCAAACCTGTATTGTTTTCAACCTTCTTATCCATTAATAATACCAGCAAATTAAACAAACACCCAGAGCGCTCGTTTGCCTTAAAGCCCTTTTGTACCATTTGGGATTATTTCATTAGTTTCCATAATTAGCCCCACAGAAACAAACCGCACACATTTCATTTCAATTAGACCTTGTGTAATTCAGTTCTTTTCACCAAGTGAATTGCATCTAATTGTTCCCTCTGTGACAAAAAGTAGTTAAGATTGCGGTTTCCAAATTTGTTCTTGGTTTTCAATTTAGTTTTTTGGGGTTGCTAAATACGTCAGAAATATTTGAAAGTTGAATTAGTCCTATTTAGTCTTTAACTTTCAATATATCCAGTGTATTCTCAACATTTGTTTTAAGTGAAAGTGTTAACAATGTTAAAAAATATTGTCATTGTATTTTCTTCAATTCTTTTGTTCAAATATATTTTTAAACATATTGTTTTGTGTCATTTGAAAGGCATGCATTCATTAAAAAGATGCGTCTTGCTCTCCAATAAATTAAATAACCAGAGTATTACAGGAGTATGGGTTTCAGTACAAACATACCAAATGCGTCTGAGGTTGTTGATGACTGGTGCACTCTGTCAGATTTAGATTTAGATTTTACATAATGACGACTGTCCCATATGATACAGGAAACGCTTACCCTTCTGGGGCATCTGTCGTCATCCCTAGATTTTTGTTAGGTTTCGCGAAGCATGCCATATTTTAGTGTCTCCCTTTTCCAGTTATTATCTCCCGTATAGCTTAGAGATTTGATGTCTGAATTTGCCGTCTGTACGCTTTTAAGTCTTTATGAATGAGTAGAATATGAACGTAATGAAAATGCATATTCATCTTATATAATTTTTCACGAATTTTACAATTGCATATTAATTGATCAGTAAAGACTTACTGTTATGTAACATAATTAATGTGGAATTAAACATTATCTGTAAAAAAAATGTTTCTAGTTTTGTCCTGATATATATTCGTTTGATGACTTTTTGTATTGGTACATGATGATGGTTATATTTTGCCCTGGTTAAATTGAGGATTGTGTTTGAATTTAATATTGTTTACACTTCGGTGTAAATCTTGTTGTTTATTTCGGTTTTAATCACGGAGTATATGCTTATTTAATTATGATACTTTATACTGCATTCATTAAATCTTAGTTTTAGGACATATTAGGAACGTTGGTTTATTAAATACGTTTCCACTATTATTGGCATACTACTAATTGTCTGTCATATGGAACACATTCATTAGTATCAGGTTTGTATGTATATATTTCATTGTAAACTTGTCGAAATCGAACCCTGTTCACTCAGAAACTTCTAAATATTTTTTTCTAGTCCTCGTGTGATGAAACTTATAATGATAATTATTGTGTAAAGTTTACCTTACTTGCTATTTATTGAGGTTTAACATTAATAAGTTTTAATCATGTCTTCATTATTACCTTTTATGATGTTTACATTGATAAATATTTAGTGATGTTTACATTGATGACTATTTCATGAAGTTTACACGGACAACTATTTAGTTAAGTTTACATCGACAAATATTCAAGAAGTTTACGTTAATAACTATTTAGTTAAGTTTATATCGACAACTATTTCAGAAGTTTACATTGATAACTATTTAGTGAAGTTTACATTGATAAGTTTTAATGACGTTTACATTAATATCTTTAATGCGGTTTACATTGATCACCATTGAGTGAAGTTTACATTGATGACTACTTAATGAAGTTTATCTTGACAATTAAATTAGTGAAGTTTACATTGACAACTATTTAGTAAAGTGAACCTTGATAACTATTTAGTCAATTTTATTTTGATAATTATTTAGTAAAGTTTACATGGTTGAAAATTCAGTGAAGTCAACATTGATAACTATTTAGTGAAGTTTACATCTATTTAGTGAAGTTTACATCTATTTAGTGAAGTTTACATTTATAATTATTTAATGAAGTTTACATTGGTATCTATTTAGTAAAGTATAAATTGATAAATATTTTGTAAAGTTTACATTGAACACTATTTAGTGAAGTTAACATTTATAACTATTTAGTGAATTAACTTTGATAACTATTTAGTGAAATTTACTATGATAACTCTTTAGTGAAGTTTACAATTATAACTATTTAGTGAAGTTTTACATTAGTATTTATTTAGTGAATTGTACATTGATAACTATTTACTGGTTTTAGCCAGTATATACACGACGATCTGTTTAAGACTTTGTAATCAATCCTTATCAGGTTTTATTATGTACATATCTCTCAAACCTTAGAGTGAATATTCCAATATCCGTCTAACCAGTTCAAAAGTATTGTTTCCGGGAGTATTTGGTTGAGACAAGTTTCAGTTTGCAAAGCATATAGTTAAAACTATGATTATTACCATGTGTATGTGCATGTAAATGTATCTTTTATATGTTATCTATTTATTCCTTTGCATTTAAATAAATTAATTCCGTTCAATATCCTGAAAATACTTATCAGTATCAACAATGTCCTTTATTTAATCAACGATGAAATATATAGACGTTTCAGGCAGAAAATGTGTAACTTCTTTTATATAACCTTTCTTTAAAGTGTACAGCAACAGCAAAAAGTATCAGTTTTAGATCTACGATAATCATGAATATTCTATTTGTAAACACAGAATATGCAGATTCGTTAATGTAACTACCTTTACATGGTAAAAAATATTTTAAAAAGTGATGATCAAGCTAAAGGAAAAACAGAAAGATATCTAAATGTATTACTAAAATGCGTAAAGATACCTTTTAAATTGTGTCAAAATTTGTATTAAAATGCTTTTATTCTGACATTTCTGGAAGAACTTTTATTGGAAGTTCTATTTACGAAAGAACTGAATTTGATTCTTCCACAAACACAAATTGCTCTTAGACCAAATCCAAGAACATTCAGATAGCGGCATGGTGAACTACTGTAGCGATCAGTCTAGTGATTATTTTTTCCACTCTGGTAATTCAGTATAATTGAAACTGACGACAAGTAGGCATTCCTTCAATAAATACCTAAATAGGACAAATATTATTTGAAGGCAGCAGGAAGAGTATGTGATGATAAATTATATCACTATCGTTTTACACTTCTGTTTTTGTTTTCATTTTATGTATGAAAACATAAAACTGATTTTAAAACGTCTCAAGGAATAATTTTGAAATTGTTTTAAAATTATTGTTATACAAGCTTGTATTTGATCTAAATTTATTATGTAATTTATAAAAATTCGTTAATCAAGTGAATATGTACATGAACATTTTAATAAGATAAAATGAGTTTCATAATGATTTTGTCTATATCAATGATATTGTAATCAGTTATTTTTTCTACAAATGGTTCCCTTTATACGATTTTCATAACTAATATTTAAACAAACTGCTTCAGTAAAAGAAACTGCTATAATAAAAGTCTTTCTCGAAATGCGTTGTTAAATTATTTATATTAACAACGAAATTTCACAGCCCAACACAAATATAACATGTTAATTTTGTTATAAAAATTACGATTAAACCAACTGAAATTTCCAGTAAAATGTTGCTTAGAATTTGAGACAAAATATCAAGATTACATTTCAACTTGTATTGAAATATGTAACATATCCAAGCCATTTAAGAGGTAATTGTATCATTCCGTTATATTATTGTTTGGTGTGAAACGATTTTTTTTATTTTTTATTTTTTTGTCATTTAAGCACTTACGCGTTGTAGAGTAATTACCGTGCAAATCGTATTGATGAAACAAAAACTTGAGATGAACCCGGTAGGTAAAGTGTTTCGTCTCGAGCAGTCTTCTATCTTGGTAATATTTTAAAGTATAAAAGCAACTGTTCATAAAAGTTTACCAATTCACAAAATGGATGTTAACAGTTCACGAGCGATACATAAATCGTTTCATGATACATGATAAATGTTTCATTGCACATTGGGTGTAAATATAGAAAAACCTTCTGGTCGATTTGATTTAACATAGTAGCTCATTTTAGACACGGTAAATTTGTTCATATAAAATATTAAAAAAGACATATTATGTCAATAATATTAAAAAACATTAAATAAGACAATGCTAAATATCTTAAAACTACATTGCATTTAATTACACTTCGAATGAAGCATTCCTGTAATAATACACATAAAAAAATAAATTTGATTTGTTTATCATGAAGTTTATTTAACATAGATCACTTCACCAATAGAGTAGTGCGTACGTGATCATAAGGTTTCACAAAAATAATCTTATAACAGTAGACAAATATATACAAGGTTGAAACGTTCACGTCAAATAGTTCATTCATAAAAAATATACTGAAAAAGATAATACACGTTTGATATTTAACACATTCTTTGGATATGAACACAAATCTCCACTTGATTTGGATACGGTATTTAAATTGAATGGAAACTGTGGAATTGTTTGTTCGAGGTGTCTCGTTCTTGTAACTTTTTAAAAGTTAGTCATACACCTGTGTCAATGGAATGGGCGTGTTGTCTAAACCACAAAGGTATCAAGCCGGTCGTCGTACACACGTCTAACTGCGACATATACACTAATAGGACTGGTCACTAAGGGGCCTGATGTAGGACCTCTGTATCACGCAAGGCACTTGTCTGTTACGAAGTAGTAGGCACCCATTCCTATAACTGTCCTTGAGACACAGACTACAATTATCCGTCTTTTATCCATTGCTGCAGTTCAATAGCCATCAATATCGTTTTATCACTGGAAGATATAGTCTTGTGTTGTCATACAAGTGTCACTGATGTTTCCGGTCTGTCCTTATTACACTGTTGTATCATTTTCTATACATCGATGAATTAGCCATAGAACTGGGGTATTTAGCTGCTAAAGTCGAGTAAGACACTCGCATCGAGTCTATCATACAATGGCTGCACGCGCACGGCACGGGCCAACGATTGGAAAACATATGCCTGTCGTGAGGTAGGACGGATGTCATAGATACGGCAGCCTCCTTGGATGTTGTCGGTTCAATGTCGTGCGGATGAACGGACGGCATGCCAGGCGGAGACAACGACGGCAGAGCGTGCAGGGATGGCACGTTCGAGGGGTGTGGCGCGTGGGAAGAATGCACGTGAGCTGGTGGTGCTCGAGCTCGCTGACTTCCAGGATGAACTGAGTAGATGTCGCTGACTAACTTTTTCATCTCGTCCAAAGAGCTGTTCAACATTAAAATGTAATTTTTGGCCAATAACAAAGTTGCGATTTTTGAAAGCTTCCGTACCGATGGACCATTTGCATATGGCATCACCTCTCGAAGTCCATCTAATGCAGAATTTAGATCATGCATACGGCGTCGTTCTCGAGAGTTGATCTTTAGTCTTAATTCCTGCAATTCAGTTTCGTTCATACATTTTGCCTGTAGAAGTTTTCGTTTGTTGTTAAGATCTCTAAAATACTCCTCCTCTGATGCTGCAGACATGGCATAATTCTGTTCTCTCGATACTTCATCGTCTGAAGATAGTCCCGGACTTCTAGCGTGATATTCCATGTCTAGTTGTGGCGACACATTCGTACGCTTCTCCATCGGTCTTACACTCGCTACAGTGCTTAGTACTTGAGGTTTCAATATGTGTATGGGCACCCGACCAATTTGTCCACTACTTTGTACGACGTGTCTTTAAGAACTGTTTCTTTTTCATGGGAACCAATCACCCGTTTTAAAAGGATGCAAGAAAGAGTGTAAGGCCTTGTCTGAGTCTGGTTGTGGGCGGGACCTCGTGGTCCGTCGTTACGGCTAATGGCCAGCCCACGTCTCCTCAGCAAGGCGCCCCGCCGTTCCCTCCTTGTTTGCATATTTTTCAAAATAAACGATTTCTATTGCATGTAAAGTAAGGCATTGTGTGTGATAATCTGTACGGGGTATTGTCGCATGTTGTTCTTTATTGTAATGACCCAAAACAGCAAGCAAAATTGGGAACACTGTGTCATCCAGAATGGTGTTCACGTGTGAACCATTTTATCCATTCTTATACAGATATCTTGCATCGTAAAAATTATAATTTATCGCACATTTTATCAAAATTAACAACCTAAAAGTGTTGTTTCAATATAAAAAAGCCTTAAAATCTAATTTCACATCATAGGGAATGAAAATGTTGGATGAGAAAAATATAATGAAACCTAAAATCTGTGTTGAATCTTAAATACATGGTGTTTATGGAAAGATATACACAACGTCATAAAAATACGGAAAATTGTATTTCTGAACAAACCTTACAATCATAATAGTGACGTTACAATCGTAACTGCTGAAACGTGTACAGATGGTAGTGTGTAAAACAAGTAGTAAAATCTAGTTCTTACTCAGTTTGTGTTAAAAACTTGTAAAAGAAAAAAGAATTCGAAGTTATTATATGCTGGCATTAACCATTTTATATCATATTTTCAAGGATATTAATTATATTTTGTATTTTGTATATGTGTATCCGCACTCATCCTGTTGACTTTTCGTATTTGACAGATAGAGATAGTAGTAGTTATTTTTTTTTTTTTTTTTTTTTGGTGT
>JAUMHH010158794.1:0-35754 GCA_032359455.1 Chlamys rubida | reverse complement strand
CTGCTGTTAGATTTAGCTTGAACATCCTCTGCCAAAAATGTAACAAAGTATTGGAAACTGTCTGTTTCCGCCATGACAATAGCTATGAGAAATCAGTTCTTAAAAGAAAGCCATACCTTGATGGGCTTTTATGAACAAATTATGAAGATAAAATAAACAAAATATAATCAACAATAGTGTTCTGAATGTTAAACTGTAGCAGGGCTGGACCGGGATTCGAACCCAGGACTTCAGACCGTTATACTACTGCTTTTAGCGACTGAGCTACTTAGTCAACGGAGGTGACCGGGCCCAACTGTACTACAGTAATATCCAAACGGAGGTTAGGAGGGGGGTGTAAATGTGTATAAGAAAAACTGCATTGCACTGGGACAGAGATCCTTAAACGTAACATCGTGCAATCTCTCGGGGTCACGGTATTTTCGTTGGCTTTCGTTTCGACCGATTAAAGCTAACTTGTTATTTCTCATTTTGAATTTTTCCTCTGGTTTCCGGTCTTTTTCTCTTAAGACGTTCTGCTTATTTGGAAATGCGACTTTATCTTAGTGTGACACTCATTTTCTGCTGGAGAAGAAAGAGGGCGTCGGTTAGACCGGCCTAGGAAGTGTTAACGACATATCAGACGCTGATTACTGTCCTCTATGCTTAGCAGCAGGACCTAGTAAGAGAAAGATGTGTTTGCTTAAGAAGTCATACATTGATGTTTAAAAACTCAATTTTTTGATAAAAAATTTAAGTGAAATTACTTGTCTTTCGTTTCCTCTGTGGAATTTGTTAATGCGTGCTATTGTTATTGTTGGGTCTTACGCTTTTAAGGATATTATTGATAAAGAAATCAATGTTAACGTTCCTTCAAGCTGATAAGACTGAAAGCACCTAATTGTAAATGAAGATGTTCGCTTACTAGGATAAGTATAACGCATTGTCAACTTGACTGAAATCTCATAGATCAAAATCAACAACACGGTTATAAAGCTGTACGATAGAATAATAAATATGTTAACGACAGGGGTGAAATTTGCTACTATATCAAATTTTAGAATTGCAGATAAAGCAGGGAATACTAATTAGTGACAGTTGATTTGAAAATGTGTTAAGCTAAACTAACTGGAGGCAAGAAGTAGTGGAAGTAGCAGTACAGAGATATAGAGTAATGAATTGAACGATCGATACATGTCTCATCAAATTGACCCAAAGTGCACGTTATTGGACATTTACATCGACATTGAATCAGGATATTTGGTTGTATGGGCACGCAGCTGCCACTTTTGGTGTAAAACCATTGATGGTTTAAGCCAGCAATCATTATTTGCCATTACAATAACACGTTTAAGATAGGAACTCTATTTAGGTGTTATTTTTGTTGGAGAAAATAGCAAATTGTAAGGCAATGACATATATATAAAGTTTATGAAAGGTTCGTGTAATATCTTAAATTGCAAATTGATTGCATATTACTAGCATTCTGCATATCGCTAATTTTTAGCGAGCTGTATATTTATGAGTGAGAAAGAAAAAACAGTTGCAAGGCCAAACGTCGTACGAATATTTATTCATTCACAAGCATACGATATTGCCGTTCAATATACATATCGGAATCCAGCAAAAACAGTTTGAAAAAATTGCGAAATATTTTTTTCTTGACGTAAAGTGTTGTAAATATACATACATTCCTATAAAAACACCGTTTCCTTTGGAAAACAAATCTTCAGTGCAGAAACCTGACTATAGGTTACCATTTTTGCATCAGAAGTTGGACGCCTATTTCAACAAAATATTTCAAACTCTTTCTTTTTTCATTTATTATTTAAAATATTGTTTTTTTAAGTTTTGTTGTTATAGAAGTATAGTCCTTTGGTCTTTAAAACATATAATAACTTTCTGGACCCCTGCAGATTCAGATTTTTTCTTCGTGTCTTCAGCTTACGAAATGTAGGGGATATTGAAGAAACAAGATATGATATGCTGCCACCATTACAACACTTGGGATAAATTTCATATTTTACTTCATTCCCCACTCTTTCTTTCTACTATCTCTCAGGGCATCCGTATTTATATGACCTTAGCTGTTAAAAGCGAAGACATAAACCCCACATAGACACAATTTGAAAAACATATAAAAAGAGACAACAAGACTTTTTACTGTTCCATGTCGTTAATATGATTATTCCTATCAGTATTGTCGAAGCGGTGAAGTAATCCTTTTGTATGTACATAGGAAATGGGAATAGTAATAAATTGGTATTCACGTTGTGTTTCACGCCCGACGTCAAGGCTGTGATTCACCATGTGGGTCAGCTATTCCTGGCAAGCATCTACTGCGGCAGACTTCATGGCCATTTCATCAGGCCTTTTTGGTTATAGGCATTGAGAATTGTGAAGTTAGTTGCTGCCAGACATAATTGGGAGGTCTCTTCGGTGGATAATCAGAGAAGTAATTGTATATGTCCCATGTGTCAAGGGAGGGAACCAGAGACTCTTTAATACAGACTGTACATAAACCATCATTAAGAGACACTAATGTTCTGACCCTGCTTACTTTTATATTATGTTGATCAATCAGTTGGCTCGTTAGAGGCTTTGGCTGTGTGAATATGGTAAATCAATTATTCCCATGGGGTCCCTTTATTCAAATGTTAAATTAAACATTGGGGATAATATGTGTAAACATTCCGAACACAAACTAAAGTCAATTAAAATGCAAATCTCAGTGGCTAGGTTATTGTCTTAAGTGGACTTCTTTTCCTAATGCTACAACCGTGCACAATGTACGTAGTCGTTTGTTACGAACTCGGCTAAAAAGGCTTTCCAATAGGTTCAAGTGGTTAAGCACAAGCCATGGTTTCTCAAACGTTCCACAGTGAAAGTGTTCAATTTTCCTCAACTTCAGCAATGCTTCAATTAAGATGGAATTCAAACTAAAGGATGTTTCGTACTTCATATATTTTATAGCAATGCCTGGTCTAGTAGTGTTTAGTGTTTTGTCAACTCCTTTTAACAAAGAAAACAATGTATTCATGGGATCATGTTTTTTCAAATGCCTGTTTCTCTCTATATACCGAGAGAATATATATGCAATTATTTCGCTGAGAAGAATACATATAGTGAAATCAACTCCCGTTGCACTGGTAATAGGTTGTCGCAGCAGTAAGTATGCACAGTCATATTGCAATTTTGCCAAAGCGTTTAGAAATGTATTGCCTCGGGTTGATGTAGTTAATGTACAGAGTTTGTAAATAATTAAATTATGTTCGTCTCAAACGTACAAAAATTGTATCATTTTACACGCATATAATAGAGGCATCTTTACACGTTGTGGCATTAAGGCACAACTGAACGAGTAAGAAATAAACATGTTTAATATTTCCCGTTTTATATTCTTTGTCTTTCCCCTTCTGCCAACTTTATTTTTAAATTATTAGAATATTATTCTTACCGTTCAAACAAACAAAATTTTCCTAACGTGACACTTGATAAAAACGTATCCTTGTTACCATATATACAAAATATTCTTAAGCCGTCAATATAATATTGGGGAGCAGACAATGATTCGCTGCAACGGCTATATCGCTAATCTGAACGATAAATTTGGTCATGGTACCGTAATATATGGATCAGCTTGCAATCGTATGTACAGATTCGTTTTATCGTTAGTGCTTGAATAATATGAGTCCTCTGCACAATCATTTATTTTGGTTGTGTCTTCTGCTAAGGGGACATATAAGAAATCAAAATTGATCCGCTACCGACATCGCAATGCGTTGGAGTCTTCATCTTCCTTTGCTTATTTCCATGATCACTTGTGTCGACAGTTATCCTTCGGTATCTGTTGTCATACTACAATGGTTGTTGCAAACTAACTAACAATTATCACGATGAGCTTTCTCTCGTTTCTATGGGCTTTCAAATTGTCGATGGGCCGTTAAACAATACAAAACAAAACAAAACAAAACAATCACCGGCCACAACCGTCTTCGTTGAAGCAATGAGCCATCACCCAGTGACCAAAGAACTGAAATCAAATATAGTAAATCCAGCTTTTCATTAAGTAGTTTCTGAAAATTGTACACACATTTTCAAATGATATAAGGTTTGATTCCAACTTCTTTTGGAGGTCACTGATGACATGGGATTTAAAATCATCATCAATCTATTTCTCTATTATACTTGAAATTCCTCCATGGATAAGGTTGTCTTGGAGACCATCGAAAGTTAAAGCTGTGGAATCGCACAAAGCTACAAAATGTGCAGTGTGCGCACGATTAAAATCCGGATGATTATCCGTTCGCACTTTTGTGCGGACGGTTAACGAACGTTGTGCGATTAAAATCGTGGTTTGTGTAAATTGAGAAATGGCTTAAATATATACGGCTTCGCGTTTTCACATATAAACTTGGTTGTTAGGTATATTTCTATATTCTTGCTACATATATAAGCTTATCGTTCTATCTTTATTTTTCTTAAATTTAGAAATGAAATTTTCGATGTTTTTTAAACGACACAAATTGACACAAGTAAAGTAACACAAAGTAACACGGTCACGTATACAGGTAAACATAGCCACTTTGTACCTGTACATGACTAGTAGATTTTCCCACCCAGGGCAATTACGTAACTCGCCAAGATGTGAAAATCCAGGAGAAGGGGAGCTATAGACCAAAACGAATGCAAATAACTCACACTTAACGTCCAGTTGTGTTTTCATAACGGCCATACAGTAACACATATCGGCTATCTTTGTCAGGCCCAGGCCAGGTAAAACTCCGATCAATCATCAAAATGTTATTTTCCTGTTCTGTTACCTTGGAGCTATGGAAATTTAGGTCAAATTCGGGTTATATCACATCCTCAGAATGACAACTCGGGTAGCCGCAACGAAACAACTAGGTACGCTATTAAGTATAATTAAATATATCGACTTCAGAAGTGAAAAGTATATTTCCAAGATGGCAACCATTTACAATGGGTTCATAGTCTTTTAGTTTTTTTTTAGATTGAGAAGTTCAAGATTTAAAAAGAACTTTCGAGTTCCCCATTGTCCATAATCCATACGTAATACCATTTCTGGAGTATACAGTGCCGCATTTCGACCTTAACCAAGATTTGATAGCACTTAGAATGATAGTTTAAAGTTTGCATTATAGCTTGGTAGCGATAGAATCTTGTTTATTAGGATTCTTGAAAAGTTTGAAATCCCATGCATACAAGAAAGGTAGAAAAATATGCTATCCTTATCAGAAGCATGATACACCAGTTTTTGTCTTTATAATACATAGACAATATGAAGGTAGGGTTTCCGTCGTTTTCAAGTTAAGACTAGTTCTTTGTGAAAACAGACAAAACGGAATATTGTTTTCAGACAAGGACCAAATTATCAGATGCTTCGTTGATAGTCAAAACGACATTTCTGTAGATTACCAAAGTGGTTTTAATAATTGGTCTACAAAATATACGTTCATTACAGCAAAATGTCATAGAGGTGTCAGGAAACTTATGTAATGTTTCTCTTATTGTCCATGTTATGGGGTACAACTGTTAGGTAATGTGTAGGGTGAGAATGTATCTCAACATACAGAAAGTGATAGACATGATAGATTGGTCGAAGAGGTCCCATTTGTTTTAATTATCAACTGTCTACCCTTTAATCTTAACATTTGAAATAGTTAATGTATACTATCTCTATTTAAAGGTTTGGAAGTGTAAGGTGTATCCATGATAAATACATACTATAGAAATGGTTGATTCAGGCTGTATATTACAGATAAAATGGTGTAAAATTCCGCAGAATCTACAATTTGAGTTTTTACAACCTGAAGGCAAGAAATAGCACTGCACTATTAAACTTAAAGGTTTGCTTGCCTTTTTAAATGTCTTATTTCTAGGATCTTTACGATATAACGTGTCTGCTGGTGTACTCCGCATCAGCTTTCAGTGGCTGATATATTGTCACGACTCTGACAAAGAGTAGTGAAAAGGGATTACTTGACAAATAAAGGAACAGCTAAATCCTGTTTGTACGCATTTGTTGGAGTAACATAATCCCAACGGATACATGGGAAACAGCTTCGTTGACGTTCTTTATTGCATCGTGTAAACAATTCAAATGTTTTAACGTAGCTGTAGGAAGGATGGATGCTTGGACCGAAATGTATTCAATGAGAACCTCAAAATAAAAAAACCTATTAAATAAAGCTAAGAAACTTGATAGTGAATAGTTGTATAATTTCACAGATAAAAAAGCCATCAATTTAGTTTCCGGAAACATATTCCTGCAGGTTCGTGGAAATAATAGACTTGTATTCCACTGAATGTAAATATGTGGTGACTTTGGTTAGGTTTTATTTTGTTTACCGTCCTATTTTCAGTTAATGTCATTTAAGGACGTGCCTCAATGTGTGTTGTGTAAGCGTTCATGTTTGTATGTGTGCCGGGGACCGGGTATGTTGGTGTATTTGCCTCCTTGTGATAGTGCGACTGTATAGTGCTATCTAACTGAAATACCATGTCGAAGGTACCCAGCACAGCATCCCGCTCCGTGACATTATAGACATCGGATGAACCAGTTGTTGCCATTATCCTAAATGCTGAACGTTAAGCAGGGAATACAACTACCAGTTTTAATGACTTTGGTATGTCCCGGGCTGGGGACAGAACCCATTGTCTTTCTCACCTGGACGAACGCTAAAGCCCGAAGTGAGGTATTGCCAAGCTAGACACTAGGAAATAAAAGGTAGATAGAAGTAGAAAGAAAGATAAAGTTCCCAAATATTGCAATAGGTGCAGCAGATTTTTTTTGTCGTTTTTGTCTCCCCAAATAGAGGGTACAAATGCAAATCCCTAATTCTGCAGGGGGTTGCCCACATTAGTCGCAATAGGAATTGAAAATGGAATAAAGAAGGCACACCTCCATCGATAAAACAGTGAACGGGGAGTACAGATCAGGTTTGTTGCAATCCCATTCGTGACATTAAACCCACAATGTTAAAGTATTAGGAACGTAGAATCGTGGTGACAGTGTTTTAATCACTAAGCGTTTATATGCGTGGATATTATTACCAGCGTTCATGATCTTTGCGCTGAACAGGATCATTCTGTTCTGAAAAAGTGTCTCTTTTTCTGTTCTGCAAACTATTTTTTTTCTTTTTTGGTGACTAGCTATTCGTCTCAAAATGACCATAAAAAACAAACAAACAAACAAAGCGAATATTTGCAGCAGTTTGTATTTGCATATTTAATACTTTATATATGAAGATCTCTTTGTCTTCAAAAAGACGAAGTGTATTAACATACTCTGTATTATGCTGTGACAGCCCTTTTTGGCATTATCTCGTGTTGTCAAATTGGTTGTTAAAAAAGGCGACGAAGATTTCAGATGACGTTTTACATTGAGCAAATTCTATCAGTGTTAAATAACCATGACTTACCATCAAAGTTTCCGTGACACTTCTATTGTTCTGTTCAAACTGTTAGTGTATAAAAGATTGATGTTTCGTTCCGTTTTAAAAGCTTGTCTAAAAAGCTGATATTTCGAAGAACATTACTAGCATACACTTTTAATCAACATAAAACAACCCAATTGCATTTTATTATACTTAAGTTAATTCAATGTTTTTGTCAAACTTTGTTTTATGACCTTTACTATTTTAAAGCTCTACTGTGAATCCATTTAATTCTAATCTATTTTCCCAATCCAATTAAAAATCCTTAGTTGGTTTGGTGATATTTCAAATACTCCGAGCCGCGACAATTGTTACTAATACAATCCATAACATCTGATCTGTCGAAAGTTGTAATTTACAGAAAAGTCAAAATCGCTGATTTCAGCAATGTAATGCTGATTTTGTACAGAATGAGTTATGCTGCGGCAGACTCTTACAGCATGCATGATTTGAATTGCCCGATAAGAAAACTGATTGTGTTATGCCGTTACTGATACAGACAATTGAAACTACAGGTCCTAAAGACTAGGCTCGGTTATATTTGATGCAATTGTTTCATTTTGAAATAAAGTTTTGTTAATTTAATCGTTGAGGAAAGTAAACATGTTATCTGGTACGTAACGAACGTTCTGGTAGTAACAGAGTAACGTTAGCATTGTTCGATCACAACTCTCTTAACTCCACCTTGGTTGGCGCAATATTAATAACATTAAGGCAGGGGCAGAATAGCGTTGCTTTACCAAATTGTAAAGCTTCAACAATTACAACATTGATGGTGCGTGCGGTTAACGAATACGAACAAGTTGCGTCCCTTGAGGTTATATTTTAGAGTAAAATGATTAGTGATTTTGTCTGAAATGTTTCGTAAAAATCTGTACTGGTTTTGTATTTTTCGACGAATTAGGTTTTTATCAGCGATACAAATGTTTATTCAAAATAATTATAAAAAACTAAATGCAAATATGAATTGCAAAAAGGGACAGAAAAGAATGACAGGGATATTTGTTGAATCGTTATTATAACTTTATAAAAATAGTCAGAGCTGTAAGAAAATGAATTTCCATATATGGACTACAGGGTTTATGGTGTCCTTTTAGACGTATAGTCATCCATCAAACACTTACATTACAGTATCAAAGGATCTAACAAATTAAGTTTTCTTTACGCTAAATTTTGTGTCCGCAAAACTATGTACTTAATGTGGTATATAATTAATAAAATCGTTAGTCAAAATGAAGTACAATTATAAAACCAGAAAAAATATTTACGTTAATTTGAGAAGAGCACATGAGATTTGCATATGATAAAAAAAATTGTCTTAAATTACGTCATTGTATAAATTGTTGCAGGAAAACCTACATGTGTATGTAAAATTTGAGCAAGTTACATGATTTCAGACTAACCACACTTTTGTCGTGAGTTTGATTCAAGCATTGGCCATTTTATCGTGTAGAATTTGTCGTACCAGAAATGAGGCATAAAGTATCTAGCTAACACGTTTTATCGTCCCTAGATATGTTGCGTCGCTGAGCTAAGTCTACTTTCTGGGCAGATATAGGACACTCTCACATTTAATCCAATATCGGGAAGCCTTATAGCAGACCCTGTGACTGGGTTTGCAGGAAATAGAATTAAATCAAGTAACTTGCCACGCCCTCACCAGACACCAACACATGCTCTTAAGCAGATCTCTTTTCTTCAAAGTATGTTAAGCTTGCATGGAAAATCGTAAAACATTTAATGTCTCACCAGGGCAAATACCTAACAAATGATAAGGTGACATGAAACATCACCTATATTGTACACTCCTACAATAATCGTGGTGCTTGTATGGGAAACAACGAATCAATGTAGAATAAGATTATAAAAAGAAAAATATGATGAAATGATAGGTACAAATCACAACTAAACAGGTCTATTTTCATGCTAGGAGTCGGAACCACGACTTTAAGTTTACTACTCTTATTGTTAACTGAATGACCTAAATCGAAATGTTCCCTGACGGAGTCGGTAGATAGTGACTAGTATTTTACCAGGGTAACATATCCCCTGCTTATTGGATAGATGCATTCTTTAGACCAATCATCAACTCATACAAAATTTTGTACATTAGGTACACAATAGAAAGTCTTTGATTTTGATTTAACTTGATATCAACCTTTGATTCCCCGTTGCCTGCCATTTCTTAAAAGTTGTTCACTACAGCTTAGAATGTTGGCGACCTTCTTACTGTATATGTACTATGCTTGAATTGATCGGAGAATTGTTTATCGGCGCAACATGTGGTGCCTGAAACGCTTACACTTCCGGAGCACTTGTGGGAATAGATGCTGTCTTTCTATTACTTTTTGTGTCCCACAGGTCTTGTTGTCTTTTCGTATCGACTTTTAGTAGATCCTTGAGTGTTAACTCTGTTGTACGTTTATTGTTCTTTACATTTACATTTAACATAGTGTTTTTGTTTTTCAGCTTTTGTGCATCCAGAGAAGGTGTTTTTTGCCGTAGTTTGTAACCTTTGAACTCATACCAGCCTACAGCCAAGCCCTTTATTATAATATGTTTCTTCCTCTTCCAGTTTGTGGGGATTTTGCCTTAAGTTCTATGAGTAATATTCACTCATATAAAGTAATTCAAGCCTACAGCCAATTCCTTAAATATAATGACATGCTTCTTTTTCTTTCAGTTAGTGAGCATCTGGAGAAGACGTTTTTTGCCTCATTATGTATGAGTAATATTCACTCCCATGAAGTCGTACAAGCCTTCAGAGAAGCCCTTAAATGAAATAGTTTTCTTCATCTTTCAGTTTGTGAGCATCTAGAGAAGATGGTTTTTGCCTTAGTTTGTATGAGTAATATTCACTCCTATGAAGTCATACAAGCCTACAGCCAAGCCTTAGAAGTGCCTGTTATTGTGCCTTCCTCGCCTAAATCCTATAACACGGATCGATTTAACTACGAAATTAAGATGAACCCTTCCATCGTTCCTGCAATGGCCGAATACATTCGTAAGGGAGGTTGGACGAAAGTTTTCTACCTCTTCAACTCGGATGATGGTAAGTGTTCAAGTCATAGAAAAATTAAAGGAAATCTTTTGGGTTGCATTTATTTTGTTTGACGTCCTATTAAGAGCTAATGTAATTTAAAGAGAAATCAGTTGGGTTCGTTCTAAGCTAAATCTGTTTTTCTTGGCTAAAGCTCTTTTTGCTTTGTCATTTCTTGGAAGGAACAAGAACCATGAAATTGTCGTCCTGTGTCAGCTGTGTTTCTATGTCATGCATCTTAGTAATAAACACAATGTATCATATACACAAGTGTATGCTCTTCCGAAGGTTTAATATATTATTTTTTTATAGAAATTGTAGAAATTAATTGAAAGATATATTATTATATACAACTGCAACAAGATATCAATAACGAAATCAGTACCACTGACATATTAGGTTGCTAAAATAGATAACGTCATTATTAAGCAGTAGAAATAACCACATCGGGAAGGCAATTACAACAAAAATCCTATAACTACACGATACGTTACAGCCTTATTAGTAAAGTAATTAATCAGTTATGGTGTTGATTTGCATTGTCAAATCCAAGCACACTTACATGATTAAATTTTCAAAAGAATAAACACAGAGTTGTTTTATGATTCGTGGAAATTATTTGCATGTGTTTGTATTAAATGCATTTTAACCTATTAAACCTATAAAACAAACATAAAAAGTGTTTTGGATTTTAACATCTTTCTGATAATGGTATGACTAGAAAAAAAGTTCTACTAAGGACAATTCACGAAAATTGCGATAAACAACAAAACGTCAAGTCGTAAATCCTTTTTATAAAAGTATAAATACAAAATGCGTAAAAAAAAACCACTCAATTAAATGGGTTCTACGTTTTCTGTCTGTGGACTTGTCTAAATGAGCAAACAAAGCTATATATAGAAATATCAGATAATGTCTAGGTTCAAAAGTTACGTTTTTAATGCAAAATTCGTTTCTATCAATCAAGCTCTTTATTCGTTTTATCTGATTTGATATAAAAGTCGAAGTATCAAGTTCAGTTCATTCTGAAAAATAAAACAAACTGACAACGCGAACAAAACGCAATCTAAACTGTTTTTGTGTGTCTGTATATGTATTTATAGAAAACCTTGTAGTGAATAATAACCGCTCCCAATATGCTTTTTAATTATATCCTATACTATAGACAAGCATGTGACTTGCTATCTAATTCATTTTCTTTTATAACTTCCCAACAAATGTACAGACTATAGTATGTATAGTTTTTTCCATATCTTTATGAAATTTGTGTATCCCCTTTGCTTGAAGAGACACTCCCTACCTTCACAATTGTATCCCACACTAACCTCTCCTATCCATCGCAATCCTACCCACAGCGTCTCCTGTAATTTCTAACTTGACAGCCGCCGTGCTAAACAGTGACAGTCGAGGATCAACTTCACACGAAATCGCACGAATGTCTCGACATTCTCTGCCTGCAAAAAGACGGCAATGTACCTTCTGATATCGATGTGTGGAGAATAATGACATCAGCGCAAGAAAAGCGCAATGTCAATTCTACACAACTCCCAAGATTGCATTTCTACGTCACGTATTTTTTTATCCACTTATATGTAATTGCATGCCCCTTTTGTAGTATGGTGCCAATTTTCCTGCATGAACAATTATACAGCAAGAATCTTATATATTTTCAATCCCATGCGACATTAATGCAAATTAAAATAAAATTATCATGGTATGTGCACTTTCAGAATCATGTTTGAACCAAAAAACAAACTACCTGATTGCCTGCCTGGCATATTCAAAATGACGTTACTTGTGTGTATTTTCTTACAATGTACGCCTTTACATTTATTTTAATCAAATATGTGATGCATAATGATCAAACACGTGTTGAATTATCATTAATTCAAAATAATACTTCCATTTTCTAGCCTAAGATTTTAAAATTATGTTGTAAAAGTAATTCATTGATATCGCATATTTCAACTAATTTAGGTTTCTACTATTCTTGTGGGGGTAATTTCATTTCAGGCGTTATTCAGAGTCTGACCAGTCTCTTTCAAATCTAGATAAAAACCGGAACTTTAACAACAATCTCTTTCAGAATATTGTCCTTCGTATTAACAGATTTGAGTTTTCTGCCAGCTGATCTTGATTTGGATTCCCGGCCATGTCGGAATAAATGGAAATGAAAAAGTAGATAGAGCTGCTTAGGCAGCACTTGACCTCAATACGAAAGATATTAAACTGCCGTATTCTGATTTTAAACCTTCAATAGCGAATGCTATTAAAACGAATTGGCAAACAAAATTGTCTGAAGAAACAAACAATAAGTTATTTTCAGTTCAACCTCATGTTGGTTCATGTGCAAAAGGTAAAGCAGACCGCAGAGAGGAAGTTGTCCTCTCGCAACTACGCATAGGCCATACCTACATCACACATAATTACATTTTACACAAGGAAGACCAACCTTATTATCACGCATGTGATCAACCATTTACAGTCAAACACTTTATGATTGAATGCGCTGACTTTAAACAAATACGTGGCAGATTTTACAATGTAACCTCTATGTACATGTAACGTTTTTTGATAGTTTCTGTGCAATCAATCTATGCTTATTTACATTCAATTAATCTCTACAATAAGATATGATATATTTCATAAACAATTCGTTTGCTATTGATATATTTTGATATCTTTTACACGTTTTAACCTTTTCTTTCTGGGTTTCTTGTATTCATTTTTTGTGAATGACTATTTTTTACATTGTTGTTAGGCCCTAAATGACTCAAATTGTCGATGGGCCGCTAAACAATACAAGAATAATAATAATTGTGACAATTAATGTGAAATGTTACGTGTTTGCATCCTTTTCAGTAAAGTGCAGAAAATCAGCTCCTGTATCTAGCTAGAGTTTTTAACATCAAAATGAACTTGTCTATACCCCAGCATGTTGATATTGTAGCCTGTGTACCAGCTGCACACATGACTACTATAAAACAACGGTAAATTGAATGAGACATTACCTAAGGGGATAAAATACACATAAAATTCTGGGATAAACAGTTTTATACATATCGAAACAAATAATGTGCAATAAATCATTAATTTTCAAGTGTTTTAATTTTGTTGGATTCAAAGGTCAACGAAGGATACACAGCCTAACATAAAGCAATTTGTCGTATGGATGAAAAGTCATTATCTAAAAGTTAATGTACCTACGAAATGGTCTTCCGAGGCAAACCACGAAATTGAGGCCCCACGAAAATATCTGATCTTAAAGCATGAGAAAAAAGTTAGTAATCGATACCTATTTTCAAAGAAGATTAAAAAGACGCACTTTGATGTGTGGTGGGATGGCGTAGTTGATAGCGCACTTTCATCAAGACGGCAGGGGTTATATTCATCTATCGGACGATTGAAGGTATGGGGTCACCTGCCCCACCACGTGGGTTTTCTCAAGATACCCTGGTTTCTTCCCACATTAAGATCCCTGCGCGCTACCATCTGGGCCAAACAAGAGTGATAAATATAATTTGATAGAAATTGTTTCCCAATGTTTGGAAAAATATATAAAGTTTGATTTAAACCTGGACTTTCATATAGCAACACTTCAGCTCAAATACAAATACAGAACAGTATGGATCAATTTTGCATTAGATTAACTATTCGTTACGTTTAGTCATGCCAAAGTACGCCACGTCAGACACTACGTGCTTGTATAACGTCGCACTTGACGCAGGGCCTAGACATATCACTACGTGCTTGTATACCGTCGCACTTGACGCAGGGCCTAGACATATCGAATAATACCTGCTTGTTGAAATTTTACCGCGGGTGAAACACAATCCTAGACAGTAGCAATGTGAATGTCCAATTTATATGGCTACCCCCTCTTGACTTTTGTAGAAACAGCTGATTCACTCCTTCTATACTTGTAAGCAAAGTAAAACGAAATGCATCCAAACACTCCCCTGTCATATTGTAGCGATGTATATAGGTGCATCGAAGCATGAAAAGAACCTCGTATTCGAAAACAAACGAAAGAAACATATAAGAATGGCATCAAATTACACGTACGTTATATTACTAATATCATTTTTTCTTCTTTGAAAATGCGCAATATTAACAAGATAAGTACATGCACATTTTATATACATTTTGATATCATAGTCATAGGATTATTTTGTCTCGGGAACAGTTAATAACGACTTTTATTTTGTATTTCTGAGTAAAGGGTGCGTGAACGGAATCATGACTAAGGTGAAGTTATTTTGCGTTCCAATTGAAAGCAAAAGGTATAAGGGCTTTAAAAAGCTCATCTGGGTTTTCATTGTTAAGACAATACGATTGTCAAAAGTGCACCAAATCATCAGCTTGAAACAGTTAAATATTTAGCAATGAGAATGTGTATGGGTACGCTTAATGGACCTGCCACCAGTTTGTCTATGTTGTAATCATACACAATGGAGGCCTCGGTTAATGGTGGGTTGAAATCTCTCTCGGAATTCACCTGTATTTCCCTACCAACCTTCTAACAGGAAGATATAACCATTCCTTGTAAAAAACGGTTAGTTAACTTTGCCCAAAAGATTTTCTGGACCAAATGAGAATAGCATTATTTCACCGTAATGAAAGCGAATCATTCTAAGGATTTTCCTTTATCTCTCCTCTACTTGTTCCCAGAAGCTCCATCGCAATGGTGTGCAGGGTTGTATCCTTCGTTTACGAAATCAATCCTTCAGTCTCAACCCTAATAAAGTTAGAATCCCTTCAGACGTACAAGATGTGTTTGAAAGAAAAAGTTGACAATTGACAGCGCGCAACGACAAAAATTCGCTTGGTCATAAGGAACAATTTTCTCAAATGTACACAGACTTTTTTTTCAAAATATTATTCTTCATCCATCATTATAGTCAACATGTATTACAGGAAACAACAGCATGTCGCATATAACAGCTTCGGATAAAAAAAATCAAAAATGTTTTTAAGATTATAATTATACTGCAAACTGCAAACAGTGCAAATAAGAATACATACATTTTGGTCGACTTTAAAGCCTTTTTTTAATTTGACAACTTAATAACTTGATGTATTAAATAACTTGCTTGATTTAGACCTTACCAATACCTTGTACGTTTTGTTTTATCCACGAAGCTGCTGAGTGTCATGGAATTTTGAAGGGAAAATCTGTGTTACCTGCCAATATACCTCCAATCGCCCAGATTGAACTTAAGATTGTCTGGGAATATGAACGTATTATTGGTGCTTTAAGATTCAGTTGGATTGTAACTATGGATTTTCAAAATTATCTTTCACTGGTGGTGATAATGAAAAGTTCAGAGCTGCGTTAATATAAGAAACAAAGGTTGAGCTGTATATGCTACATTGTCTAAAATAGCAGGAACCCGTACTTTAGCCATTTTATACTTATTTACAGATATGTGGCGATTACAGCAACTATACGAATTATTTAATCAATATGGAAAAAATATAACTATAATGGCGAGACAGATAGAGGATCCCGGGACTGCACACGACATACTACACCGAATAGATAAACTGGGTGTGCCATGTAGGGAAAAGATATTTGTCCTGGATTTTGATCGAAAACGACTACCTGCATTCCTAAAAAAGGTATGTATTCTTTTTTTATATAAACTTTGTAATTACAAACTAATTGTGTATTGCAGGTTTCCTTCAGTGTCTTCTATTAAGAAGTTCTATCAAAATGTATCTGCTGCCTAATTGCAACACTTAGGATATTAATCCTTTTACTATGTTTCCTGTTGACTTTATTTGCTATCTGCTGTTTCTTTACCCGGCAACCGTCCCTATATGACCATGGCTATTGTCTCCTTCGGCAACCGTCCCTATATGACCATGGCTATTGTCTCCCTGGGCAACCGTCCCTATATGACCATGGCTATTGTCTCCCTCGGCAACCGTCCCTATATGACCATGGCTATTGCAAGAACGTTAATCCACAAACAAACATTTATCATTTGTATGGTTACACTGTGTGTGATTTATAGTTCGCCAATTCAAAATGTTTAGGTATTGAAAGATTGCTGTAAGATTGCTTGATGTAGTGTACGTGTCAATGGGAGTTAGAACATATAACGGTATTATCAACGTCATTCGACACTCCCTATGTCAGCTGACATTCTCACATGAACAACTGAAAAACATGTTTTTTCTAAGATCAAATGTGAAGTTATAGAGATCGTATACATGTCTGGTTATTTGTAATGCTGCCTTTTTGTAATGCTGCCTTTTGTACCTTGAGACGGTTTTCTGCCTTCATGGTATTTTTTTATTATATACTGTATGCTTTTACACTCTTTTTAACTTTGCCATCAGATTTTATTTTTCGGTAAATAAGTAATTTTTAATGTTGTATATATTAATCTAACAACAGAATACGCTGTATCAAACTAAAAAACTGTGAAATATCCTTATTTGTTACAATAGCATTTTACTAAAAGGTTTTTCTCATATTAGTCTTATGGTAAAGCTATATAATGAGATATTGATGTTATAAAAATAACGATTAACAATACCATTATAATCCCATTACATCCAAATATTTATTGTAAGCACGATAGATGAGATAGATGAATGGTTATCCGAATCAGACGGCGTCAATGCTTTCTTTTTATAGTTTTATTGAACAGTATCCAATATCACAAAAACAAACGAAAACAATATTTGACAAAAAGTAACATTGGTAATAAGGGATGGTATTTTGCGTTTACGGTTGCAATTATTGTTCATATTAAAAAAATACGAAAACGAGGCTAAACTAACTAGACAGGAAAAGTCGGACAAAAACAACACGTGACAACCGGGGCAGCCAGAAACGTGATCCAGCATCATGAAATCGTCCAGTGTATGAAGGATATTATCACCGTAAATTGCAATTCAGATAATGGTTGGGTAATGATTTTCAATATTGTGGACGTGTTCTGATAGAACTAGACAATCTGCTTTCCACTATTATAATGGATGTATCTGAAATTTAATCATGGAAGAGACACGGCTATGAAACACTGACAATATGTTGCAGGTGGTATTACAAAAATAGCATCTGATATCAAACTTGCATTTTAGGCACTAGCCATGTATGAAATAAACAATCCGGCTTCTTCATTTTTGAGACTGCGAAAACCGGAATATTGTGCTAAAAATACTTTCACGCCGTCTTTTTCCATTGAGATTACTGTTTTCACAAAAAGTCAACGATTTATGCCAGAATTGAATTTAGTAACGTATGAAATATCTAACAATTAAGTGCATGTTTATGTGATATAAATGAATATAGAAAAAAAAGATAAATCTGCAACTCTGCAATTTTAAATGCCGTTTTAGGCGATGATATAAAACCCTCTCGGAAAACTATCAAGTCTACAGCGAAGTACATCTATTAAGACATTAGTTTCGGGTTCAAAACACTTTCTGTATCATATAAACGTATTCTAGGTGATTTAAAGAAAACGCAGTTCCTGCAATCATCTATAAAGAAAAGTCTATATTCAGCATCAGTGACAAATGTATATTTCTGATTGTTTTGTAGTTAACAGAAGTTGGAATGAATAGAGACGGCTACAACTATATAATTACGGGTTTGGTGAGTTACGTCTATATTCTATTTTCAACGTTCCCTATTTATAAGCAAAAACACTCTTTTAATCGACTTCTGCTAAGTACATCGCTCCTGAAGATTAATGGTATTTATGGCTAGATGGAATCTTGAATGCTGAAGATAATTAATAGAAATCCAATAATGAGTTTCATAATTTCCCCAGCATAAATGGGAACTTGCTGATTGTATTTTGTCTCGATCGAAATAAACATTTTGTTCCAATGTTTTGCCTATATAGAACCGATCAAGAATATATTTCGATGATGACCGAACAAAAAGTACTCATTTTTTCCTGTTTGGTTTGTGATTGTTTTACGGCTCTAGAAACTAACTGTCATTTGCGACCAAACAATAGATAAGGTCACAAATATTACATTAAAAAATTAAAAAATTAATATATATATATCATCAGCAAGTTGTATACTATCATATGTAACTGTACAGATGAAATGAAATCAATTATATATTAATTGCACAGAAAAGGAATCAATCAAATGTGTACAGTAAACAGTTTGTCTCGCTTTTCTTTTAAATGGGCGAATATCCAAAATAACTATATGATCACAGGAAGTTGTATATCAATCTAAATTATATCACATTTCTAGGTACTCTTTAATGGTAATGTGTTGCACCTGTTAGTGTTCAAATGAATGCTTTCTTTTAAATGGTAACCTAAATTATGATAATCAAACTTTACTCTCTGGATTATAAAAAGAAATCCTAGAAGATACAACAACTATAAAAACAATAGTTAAATAAAATGATAGTAATTTGCGTGGAATTCAAGTAATTCTAATTTAATTTTCTTTATTATATTAGGATACAAAAGACATTGACTTGAAACTATTTTACCACAGTGGAGCAACCTTTACGGGATTTCAGCTTTTAAACACCGAGAACGATTATTTACAACGCTTTCTAAGCAAATGGCATATCCCTAGTCGTCATGAAAACATGTCAATTCCAGATTTCACGGTAGGTACCAAAGGATATACCTTATGCCTATAAATGGGGTTATTGTTATTGTTTTTGTCGTTTTAAGGTGAAAATAAACAACCCTAAGCTGTAAAGTTGTGAGTAATGTATGTGATTCTGTAATAGTTCAATCTAAAACAAAACATAAATCTGTCGATGTTTCATTGTATTCTGTAAATAATATTTTTTGGTAGTGCTTATTTTCGCGAGAGTTACTTCTTTTATTGAGCAAGCGTAAATACCTTGAGATGTTTGCATTCGCGATATTTTCTCATCACGATACAGTATCCTTATTGTTATATCTCCTTTTCGTTCTGCTGTTTATTATTCTAAATAACGCAAATATGAGAATATGTGTCAGAAGTTATCACAATTATATTAGTCTGTCGATGTCTCCTCGACCATCGTAAAAAGGCTGTTGATTTCCTTTGGACAAACTGTCGATTTCGTTGTGAACTCTTGATAACCACCTCGAGTTGAACGATTAGTTTGCCATTCTTTAAGGATTTTACTCAGGATTGCAAAGGGACATAATCAACCTTTGATTGAAGGTACCGATTGTCTGAAATTTAGTTAATGCATATGGCGAGGATCAGAAATACAAAACATTAAGCTTGAAGGATATGCACGATTTGATGAATAAAATCTAATCAGTGAAGCTAAAGGCTAAAAAATGTGATAGATCCTCATAAATATCTAAACAAGTGGATTATGACACAATACTCTTTAGAAATTTTAGAAAACGTGAAAAGAGTGAAATTGAATTTCTGGAAATCATGTCTTTCAATCTTTTTTCAGGATTATTTTCATATAAAATATATCAGATATTTCATGATTCCAGACGGATCTGGCGTTGATGGTCGATGGTATCGCCAGTTTAGCCACAGCCCTGAATGCTATCCAGGAGAAGGAACAGAATGCAGGGCGCTTGAAAGTTTTCCAAAGACGACGACACGAGTTTTTCAATACAAACGAATCACAAGGAATATTGTGTTCTCCAAAAGTTTTATTTGCTAATGGACATGAAGTCCTCAGAGCTTTGAAAAACGTAAGCAGCACATCAAGTCATCAAAAAGAAAACTTCAATAATTCAAATTGGAAAGGTTTTATCAAATTGTTCAAAATATATTTTATGTTAATTAATGAGAATATTGCACAATACAGGTTTGAACGAGAGGTAAACATCTGGCTTTCCCAGAAAAGCTTGGTTTCATTTCCCGAATTCGTCAAAGCACGGATTCTTCGATAGAATGTTTTCTCCTGTTCACACACCTCTATGTTGAGTATAAATTTGTCTTGGCCTGGGTGCTACAGTGTATTTGCTGTGTCGTCGGAGGCAAGGTTACCATGCAAAACAAAACACTAATTCCTATCTAGTTCAAACACAGATACGTTTATACGGTAAACACAGCATAACGAAACTCGGTCGAAACTCTCTTAACATTGTAATCTTGATCCCATTGTGCGATTTCTTTGTGTTGAATAAAAGTCGATGTTTTTATTATACTCCTTAGTGTGCCTTGCCCGGTTTACCCTTTGATAACGTGACCTTGCTTTTACTTGACCAAAACTATCATGGTGGGTGTCGTCAACGACTATTACCCTTCTGGAACATTGTTTTTTTGTAGTTTTTCAAGGGTCTTCATGTTCTTATTAAAGTTCGATTTGCTGTTTTTGGGAAACTTCGTTTTTTTATTGTATTATATATATTGGTTATATAAATTCTATAACTATGAGTATTCCATATTTATATTGCTCTATTATTTGTAATTCACCGTTTCTCTTACCAATAGCATAGGGTTTTTTTTGTAACAGGGACGTCAAGCATATATGACAATAAAACAAGCCGAAGGTACCAAAAGTCATTGTACGAAGGCGATTTTAACATACGTAGAAATAAGATTCAAAATTGTTTTTCCTAAACAAATCCATGCGAAAAAATAAATAAATCACATTAATAACAGTTATAATTTAATTGCAAATATCGAAATCATCAATTCAATTTGGAAGTTATAATTAATTATTTCTCTTGATTTGCTCGCAGGTTAAACTTCCGGGAATTACTGGACAGGTTCAGTTTAACGAGGATGGAGAGAGAGTGAATTACACGTTACAAGTATACCAAAGCAGCTACAAACAGAGCCCCAAAAAGGTACGGCAAACTGATTGATAACAACTATGTAAACCAACGTCAACTTTGATGTCAATCTTACCGTAACTGCCTTTGTTCGTAAAATTAAAATGAACATAAACAAATAGCGGTATTTTGTGTATCAATGATTTGTGTCATTTTTGCAGCTTTTACCATCGATAAGTCCTAGCAGATGAACACAAGCCACACATGGGTGATTACAAGTGTAAGAATTTGTAAAAGAAACAGTATGCTAAAAATGGATTACACTGCTACATACAGCTGTTTTGTCCTTCTAAATCTCATCGGTAATCGAGTGGCCAAAGCTGGAATTCAAAATTGTTCCTAATGATTTTTTTGTCAAATGGGTAGTTGTGTACAAACACTTAATTTAGTGATTTTTTCAGACTGTAATTATTGTCAAATTTTAAAGATGCAATCACAGTGTGTTACTTGCGTTCATCCTATGTATACCTGGCATTAGCATATATTTGTCGATTTTACATTTTGATGATATCGCTACAACAATTTCACTGCTATAAACACTTCATATCTCATTCATTGTTATAAATTGTATTCCATTATTGAAAAGTTTACAGGCCAGTTAACGCCCGCTTATCATTCTTTCTTTTATAGATTGGTCATTGGTCTTCAGAAGAAGGTTTACATTTGATAATGAAACCCCAACCTAAACCTGTCAGCGAATCTCGAGTGAAAATCATAAGTACAGTTTTGGTAAGGAGATTTCAAACTATGCTCCTGACAGAACAACTATGTATCTTTTACATATAGTTGTTTTTTTAATAAAATTTTCTCAGCATCTATTTTACACTTGCTATTGGGAAAGACCTACCCTATTGTTTCGCTTGTTATACTATCTAGTTACTGTTGAACATTTAATTAACAAGTGTTTTGATCTGAAACATGTTTGTGATAGTGATTTCAGTGCACAAAAAAATAAAGAACGTTTTGAACAAGTCTCCGTGACAACCGTTATTCAGTGCATACAATTAATAGGCCTTTACAAGAGAATACAGCGTTCACACTACTTGTACAATACCGATATTACCATTTTATCAATATAAACCTGGTAGTTGCCTTTGATTTGTTTAGCGTCGTTTGAGTTTCTATTTGATGCTTTAGGCCGAAAATGACATTCCTGTATCGAAGCAAAAAAGCCAACAAAACATCCTTTCTAACCGACTGTGAGTTCCGAGCGTTTTTCCTTATATGATGACCCTGTAATATATCTACTATATTACTGTAGCAGTTATATTAACTATTTTAAACGGAGATATTAGATTCAGTAATTATTTCGTATTTTATTCGTTAATCAATTAAACGTCACCATGTAAATTGCTTCTGATCATCCCGTGTCCTGTTTTAGGCACAGCCCTTTGTGCAGTTGAAGGAGAAGAACGATAACGGAAAACCTCTTCAGGAGTATGAAGGTTTTTGTGTTGATTTGCTGCAAGAAATAACTGCCACACAGTTTGTAAATTTTACATACAAGTTCGTAGTGCAGAAGGATGACGAATACGGGATCAAGATAAACGGCAGCTGGACAGGAATGATAGGCGAGATCGTAAGACGTGTAGGTAGAATTTTGCTTTCAATAAAGAAAGTAACATATTATATTGATAGTTATGCATGCAATTGTATGAAGATATAGGGTAATTGAAATTGTACCCGGGGTGGTGGAATTCTGTCTGAATATCTCTGTCCTAAATTCATATATATGATTGACTTTTTGTCCCCTACCTCAATTTGAAAATTCAGCGTTAAACAGTAGATGTTCTAGAATTTTAAAAAAGTACGAGGGAAAGTAGTGTCTACCGAATGACTGTTTTTAACTTATGATAGTAGGCAAAATCCTCATAGAAAGTTTGTTCAGTTCCTGTTTTTATCCATGACGCAACTACACTTCTGCTAAACAAATTGACAATTATAACAAATAACATTTAAATAACAAAAGGGTTCAATAAACATTTTGTATTCATGCAATTCTTAGTAAGGATTTAGAAAAAAAACTTGTAGATTCAACGGAGCCACCTGATTAACCTTTGTGGGATAGAGCTACGACGCATAGGACAAACATAAGTTGATTACATAGAGGTGTGTATGTGGGGGGGGGGGGGGTAAACTACCTCGATAAATCTCAGGTCATAGGATGGCGTATGCCGAAGGAGACACCCTCATAATTCATTAATGCATATATTTGTTCAGGCTAACGAATTTGTCACTTTAATTTATTTTTTCGTTTAAGAGTTTTCTAGACGATGATCTCCAAATTGATATCTTCCCTATACCTATCAAAACATGTTGCACCGTGACCAAATTACAACATCTGAGTTTGTGTGTACTCTTCTGCCATTCAATATATGTGTGTTTCAATCCTACTGGTTTACGAGTGCGTTATCATATTTCTGATATGATGAAATTGAAATATGCAAAAATCATAGCATTTTACACTCTGACAATGATGGTGGTGGCAAATCCTAGTCTGACCGATATTCATCTTTCATATGATGTAATTGAATTGCTAAAGTATGTCATGGAGTGATATAATAAAGTCGAGATTGTTTTTAGATGTATGTACATAGTCATATTCCTGTCTCCATATAACATCACAATCATTCTGATTTAATAATATTGGTATCTTAATATCCCTTCTAAGTATAAATTTGTATATTCAAAATAGAAAAGAAAAAGAAGAACAAAATGTATTATAGATTACAGCACCATAACTTTCAAAAAATAAAACCATGAAACAAATATCAAGACAAATTCTTTGACAAAATAGTGATTCGTTCAATCTGTAAATTCTTAACATTAAGACATCAGTCAAGCTACTGTGGCAGTCGTCAATAAACATGTTTAGGAGCATCTTCACTAGTGGACTGAGTGTTTGCTTTAGATTAAATCATCGTGTGATATAGAGCGGACTGTCAAGCGTCACATGGACAAGAATATAATGGCGTCACAACCAAACTACAATTTCTTTGGTGTATTTATTTTTACGAAGGCCGCTATTTTATTTTGTAGGAGTTTTAAAGTGGGCATGCAATACAAATGCAGTTATTTAACAATATTAAATAAATGACAAGTTTCCAAGAATCTGTTTCGTTTGATTGCTATATTAGTTTGTCTCTCTTGTTTGCCTGCCGTTTCAATCATCAATCATTGGTTTACAGGTGTTAGATGTTGTAATTTCATTATTTATATCTAATCTGTTTGTTTAGCAAGCTGACCTGGCCGTCGCCCCACTCACAATTACAAAGGAAAGAGAGGCGGATATTGATTTTACCAAGCCGTTTATGAAAACTGGAATTTCTATAATGATCAAGCGCCCTGACAAACAGAAACCTGGGGTATTTTCATTTAAAGAGCCATTGTCTAACATGGTGTGGCTGTGTATCACCGTCGGGTTCTTAGCGGTCAGTACCATATTGTTTCTCGTTGGTCGCTTTAGTCCATACGAATGGAAGGAAAACTCGACGACAGGGCCTTCAGATGATTTCAATATGCTCAATTCCCTGTGGTCCAATCTTGGAGCCCTGATGATGCAAGGGTCGGACATATTTCCAAGGTAAATGCTTGTGCCTAACATTAAAATTGGATTGGGCAGATACATGCACCCCTACATACCCAAGAACACATTATTTCTTGCAAGAAATTTAACTTGTCAGTAATCAATAAATAAATCCTCAAATAAACTTCGTGATTAATATGATCTATTAACTGAAGATGGTACTAAGTGCTAAGTTGCTAAACTAGTTCAATTTGGGTTTAGTGTACTATAACAGCTAATGTCATTTAAGGACTACCTTCCTGTGTGTATATGTGATGGAGGCGGTATGTTGGTGTATTTGCCAATTGGCCGAACAACCATTGTTGCGGGAATAAGAACGTGGTTTCTATGGTTACAATGTACTAGATCTGTCAAGCGGAAAACTTTAATCGGAAACCATTCGGAAAATTCAGTAATAATTTGAACTTAATGTCGCGCCATGATTGGCCCCGATTACTCAAACAGTTTGACTGAATGATCCGAACAGTTTCCGATGGAAAAAACTTTCACTCGTAATGGTTATTGTTTATATTGGACTTCGGTAGATTCATCTCAGGACTGTACAAAAGAAATGTAAATATAGATTGGTAATTATGTAGCATCTCTAAAAATGTAGAAAGACCAAATCCTATGAAGTCTGATCAATGTGTAATTAACTTTTTGAATCAATAAGTCCTTACTTACATTGCATGAAATGACATTTTTTATCAAAGAAAATGTTTGCCAGTACTTAATGATTGAAACCAAAGAACAAGAAAATGATAATAACATTTACTAATTATTGCCTACGTTTTAAAAGATTAAATTAAAAAAGTATGAGTTATTATTTCGAGAATGCAAGCCAAATTTCTGAATAAGTCTTTTTATGGTATCAATTACTTTTTTAAACGTAGATTTTCGGAACAAATCAATCGTTGTTCAGGCTACGTGCGTTGCGCTGTCTAATTTCAAAGCCATTTAATAGTTTTGCCAATTATAACGAGTTATGTACGTACAATATATGGAAAAAAATATTTCCTAGATGAATTACGATAACTGTTCCATTGCTATTGATGGTAAACAGCGGAGAGTTCATCTACAAAATCGGATCTTAATCATTACAAGTACCAAGATGACTACTGACAACTGAGAGATAAATCCTGCCGTATTAAAACACGTATCATTACTTCAAAGCAGGATTGAATTACCGAAAGCTTTATTCTATATTGGGTCGTATTTGAACAAAGAAGGAGTTCAAAATCATTTCGAAGAAAACTTGACTGGGGAGATAAATGCACGTTCTTAAAAATATTTAGTGTATGTTTATTCTAATGGCTGAGATCAGCCATTCACAGTCTTACATTTTATCATCGAATACGTCGATTTCAAACAAATGTGTAAATAATCTATTATGTAACATCTGTGAAAAGTTTGCCTGAAACAGTTCCTGTGTCATTGATATATGATTATTAACATTAAAGAAATCTCTATCATAGTTATATCAAAGTTTACAGCTAATTGGGATGCTTTTTTGCATCTTTTTAACATTTGAACCGATTAGTTTCAGTTAACGTATTCCTTTTTGTGAACGTCTATTCAATAGAGATATTGATGATGGGCTGTAAAGCAATACATTAGCAAAATAACATGAGCAGGTATCACAACATTCAAATCCGACGTATAGCAGGCCCGATAGCTAAGAGCATCCGGTTCTTCAACAACTCAAAAAAAAAGAAGATAACTTTAGTTGTTTGACTTTCTAGGTCTTTGTCTGGCCGAACGGCTGAGAGTGCCTGGTGGTTCTTCACACTAATTCTGATATCATCATACACTGCTAACCTAGCAGCATTCCTAACAGTGGAACAATTCTCCATCCCAATTGATTCTGTCGACGACCTTGCTGCCCAGACAGGCATCAAATATGGCGTCCTGGGTGGTGGTTCGACTATAACATTTTTCAAGGTAAATCTAACTTCATGTTTTTCATTGATATACTTGATGCATAAAAAACGGTTATGGTTTCAACTGATAACAAAACGACGTCCCTATCATCACCGATTAGTTCTAAAAGGACGAAACAGCAGTGTACAAATGTAATTAATTTCTGGCATACTGTATATATTACTTAATTTTAAAGGTGCAATCACTTGTATGTGTAGGCGTTATTTTCATCTTTCATCCTCCAATGTTGATAACACTAATTCTGTTTGATCTGGTTTTTAAATGTTTTTGTCCGTTGCACAAGTATTACCTCGTGCTGAAACTTTCTGATATGAGTGTTGTTAAATCCGAATGACAAATTAAAACTTTCCTATTGTCGGATATGCCATGTTTAATCTTTCTCTGAATCTTCACGGGCGTCTTTCTAAATGTACGGAACCTCATCTTTTTCTAGACTGTGCAAAAACTTGTTTGAATATCTCTACTTTGCATATTTCAGGAATCTAAAGTTATAGTTTATGAGAAAATGTGGAGATTCATGAAGTTTCAAAACCAATCAGGAGCTGATATATTTATGGAATCAAACAAGGAAGGATGGGAAAAGGTTAAATCCTCAAAAGGAAAATATGCATTTTTGTTAGAAGAATCTTTCAATGAATACTTCAACAACAGGGATCCTTGCAGCACAATGAAAGTCGGTACTACTCTCAACAGTTTTGGATACGGCATTGCATTACCTCTTCATAGTAAAATAAGGTACATTTGCAAGTTCAAAATGATCTCTGTCTCGCCGCCACGAAGTAGCGGAAGCGAGACTAATGTGTTGCTTTTCCGGCGACGTCGGCAGCGTCAACATTAAGTTTTTGCGTTTAAGTTAGTTTCACTGAAAGTATAAGTGCTTGACCAACCAAACATAGATGCATCTTAGGTAGTACATCTCAACCCATGCATCAAATGCTGAATGCGAGCTACCTTTCGTGGTCCATTGACTTTGTCAGTATCTCCATTAAAATTAAGGTCTGGCGTTTAAGTTAGTTTTTCTGAAACTATAAGTGATATACCAACCAAACTTGACCTGTGCATTGATGGTCAAAGCGGGGCACAGACGAGACATATCAATGCAAATGGCTTGTTTATTCTTAAATATAATGACAAAAGGTGTTCACTCATTTCACTGCAGAATAGCCCATAAAGATTTCAACCGAATTCGATCATTGTTGAATTTCCGTGGTAATTGATGCTTTGTGTTTTCAAGAACTTTTCTTTCGCTTTTATGTTTCCTCAGTTCAGTTTTTGTTTAATTCTTAGCCTTATGCATTCACGGATTTATTAGACTTGACATCCCTGTTCAAGTTATAACCGAGCCGAGGACAAATATGATATTGATGATCTGGCAGATTCTTTTATATTGGTCTTATCTAATTGCTTATACCAAAAGATAATCAATACTGTATAGAATGCATCCTGTCAGAGTTCAAAACTGGTCAAATTTAAATTGGACCAGGACGGAAAACATCCATTTTGGTCCGTTATGATCTATTAGGGCAAATAGTTATGTCAAAGTTTAAACGACTCGTCTTCTTAAATTTAAATATAGTTGCCTTTTCTTTCAGTAAAGGTGTCAATTTAGCAGTTTTACATCTACGGGAGATTGGTCATCTAATTCGTCTACGTCAGAAGTGGTGGGTGGACCGTGGTCAATGTGGAGGCGTCACGGGGGTGAGTATTGATATAGACCTAAGAACATTTACCAATAGGGGGGAGTGATACTTTTGTGCTTGAACAATGACACATAGGGATAAATAATACAGTAAATACACATGCTATATTTTAACATTGATACATAGGCATTCAGGAGTATAACTTAACTGATCAATGATACATACGTGGCATCTAGTGCCTTTCTACCAAAGCCTTCTGCTAAGAAGGACATCGAGGAAACCAAATAATTGTCAGCTGGTCCCATGCAACACTCTGAATCCGTCTGTCTATATTTTATTTTCTCTCTTACGTACTTTTTTCTCCCTAGGCACATGTCTTGATATGACCTTGGCGTTGCAACGACGTTAATCCGTGAACAAACGAAACTGGTAGAAATAATAATTGACGCAGTGTGGGTATATCGTGCTAGTGCTTCTTAACGTTGACCGGGGGTTAATGGTGTCATTAAACCTTCACATTTATGGATAGGGGTTTGCTTTGATTTGTTAAAGTTCAGTTTACAGCGTTAGGGTCACAAAGAAAGCAGACAGGAGATGAAAGAAAAGGCAGAAATCCAAAGTGGTTCAATATGGGTAGCAAATCAATATAAGGGTGTTCGAGTGGCGCAGTGGATATTGCACTCGTTTTTCACCAAGACGGTCAGATTGCGATTCCACGATCGGACGTTCAATGGTATGGGGGCACCTGCTCAATTGCGTGGGTTTTCTTTGATAACTCCGGTTCCTTCTGTTTGGCCATTAATTATATTACATGTCCTAAATAAGTCATAAAAATAAATATAAGCAGAACACAATTCAGAATTCTGCATAAGGACTCGTACCATCATATTAGTCACGTTGACAGGTCTATATTCCTGCGAAAGATTGGATAAGTGGTAAATAATGTTATTGTACATTAATATCGACGAGAGGAAAGGTTGTATACTGGTACGCTCATATTAACACATAGGGTTGAGTAGTAATAGTATACCTTTTTGTTTGGGGTGGGGGTAACGTCCTCGTCAAGGAACTATAAAGCGGGCTGTTTAGGGATACAACGCAAAACAGAAAGAGTATGTAAAATAGAAACGAAGAGACAAAGATCAAAAGTGTTCCAATGAGATTGTTTTTTGGATTCCCCAGTGTCCCCTAAGCAGAAGACAAGGAATCGTTAATAAAAAGACCGATTCTGCAGGAGGTCCATATAAGTCTGTAAGACTGTACGCATAAACCTTATATATGCAGTTTTCTTCGATAGTATGAGTATTTCCAAAATGTACTGCAAATGTATACATTAAATTCATATATAAAATTGTTGATTGGTGTGGTATATAATGCTTGAAACCTTTTGTATGTTTTAGAGTAAAGGGAAGAAGTCGTTATCTCTGAGTAATGTATCGGGGATTTTCCACATCCTTATAGGAGGCCTTGTGCTCGCCATGCTTGTGTCCATAGTCGAATATGCAACGCATGTAAATTGTAAACGACGAAAAAAGTACAAGGTGGGTTAATGTTTGTTTCTTAAGGTTTTACGTGACCAAAAATAATGCTATATTGGTTTTTTAAAAACATATCGAGGAATAAGATTATTAACATTGAAATTTTGCTTTAATAATATTAATGTACTTCCTTCCAGATACAGAAAAAGAAAGAGAAAGCATTGCAAAAAGAGGCTGCCCCTAATAAAGGAGAGCTCCAACCATTAAGGACCAATGGAAGCGATGGGGCCCTGGAGATTAAAGGTTTATGTTACACACAAGAGGTATCATCGTTTTTTGACAATACCTTTCTTCTTCCTTTAATAGTTATAGTTTATCCTATCCTTTCCTTATCAGCTTTCTCTCTTTCTTGATCGTTTTATATTGTACATGCCTTTTTATATCAATTATACAAAATTACTGAATTTCAATATGGTTGCTGTAGCTTCTGATTGGTCAAAACATTGTATTGTGATGTTAGTTCATTGGCTGGAGGATTGTATTATGCAAATAGTCTGTCAATTCTTTTTGTGCTTTGAATACAATATTGCACATATGTTTTCACCTTCTTCAGCAGTTAGCACGAATCCATTGTCATAATGGTAATATATACGAACGGATATCGAACATCGGTGAATATAAAGGTGTCCTCAATAAAGTGCTGGAATGTCAGTTTAAGATATGTCTGTAGAATGCTTTAATAATATGTAAGTTGATACAGGAATATTTATTAAATGCTCCAAAGAAAATTCTTGAAATTTTATAAATGGATTTTTCTCTCTCTTTTATATTGATATTGCTCTTTTAGCACTGAACATTTCTCCTTGAGATTTATTACTCTCAAAACGGCTGATGTGATATAACACAAATCTGTGTTTGTCGTTTCCAACATAATGCTTGAGATCATGTCACGTCCAGACAATCGTAGACACATAATGGATAATGCTCTGTCATTAACCCTACACTAATCCTCGTGACTACAATAATCATCATCGCCTGTCTCTTGCAGTATCAGACGTCCTCGCCGGCAAACCTAATCACGTTTGAAGGAATTACGGAGAATGGACAGACACAATTATGATACCCCTTTATCATACATCGATCTGGATAGTTTACCGGGGACCTCCCACGGGACAGTTGCCTCAACTTACAGTGTTTCTCATATTTGTAGTGTTGCGACAAGACACACAGATAGATACATATATAGAAAGAATTATTTGAGCCAATGTCCTTGATTTTTTTTCAAACATTATGTTATTCTAGTGCGAGAAATTTTGCGCAAAACGGAATGTGCTTATTTATTTCAATATGAAAACTAACTTGTATTAGCGATCTACAAATACGTATATTTTAAAAATAATAAAACGTTGTTCACAGGCTGAGGTTGGGTAAAATGACGTGTGTACAACTTTAACTATTTTTAGACTATCGTAAACATAATTATTTAATGTGTAAAGGAAATTTAGAGTGTATATCTGTTTCATAAAAATAATGTCCCTGTCTCTGTTCACATATTTGCACAGGTAGTATAACACTTATCAAGCACGCTTAGTATTTTACATGGTGTTATGTGGTTGCAAGTTTTAAAATAGCTTGCCCTTCTCAATGAATATATAACTGTTGTCCCGTTTGCAAATAGAAATTTTCGAACGAATTTTTATATCAGAACAATCCATGTGAAAAAATATATTTTCGATTTAATAATTAACGGTACTGATTTATTTATGATTTTACATGACAATTCTGTGTTTGATTACCTTTGATTCGAGTATTTTTAATTAAATTGTACACACAGCTGAAATGTTTGATAGTCGCTACAATTTGCATTGCAATACACAAGAAGGATACATTTCTAAATGATTAGCAAAGATGTAAAGCTAAGAGTCGTTTTTTTGGATCCGTACAAGAATAAAGAAAAAAGAGTTTTTGACACATTGCAAGTATGACAAACACTGTTCATTTTTAAGCTGGTTCTTGTGATGTCGTGGACTAATGCGATACCGTCTAGACGGCATACATCGTCCAGGGAACTACATGATCAACCTTTACCCTACAAAAGATGGCTGTGATTAATATATATAACTGATGCACGTTCACATCTGTAATATACATTGTCTCCGAAAACTCATACATATTTCATGAACATTGTATATATTTCATAACGTGACATGTGTATTAACTCTGAGTGCCTTTTGCACTCTACTCTTTACTTGTTGGGTTAAATAATATATAAGAACGGTTTAAATCAAGTCATTATCAGTATGTTTTGCCAGGAATAATGCTTTCAAGTTTGATGTACAATGGTTCATGAACCAGCGATATTTCTGAAATACTTAACAAAAACATGAATATGTCATATAACATCTGTCCTTCAGCTGAAATACAGAAACGCAGCAGAGTTATTGATATATGGTAATCATTCATTTTGTCTGCGGCAAAATATTTCATAAGATTATAATCATATGTAACTATATGTATGTGAAAACAATCTATGTTGTCATTGTTTGTGTGAATTTAATGCATATTGACACTGAGAGAGGTATAAGCAGTTTCAAATTAATTGTTATCAATCAGCACCTAAAGATATATTTTACAATCACAAGTTCTTTATTTTACAATTACTTAATTATAAAGTAAATCTTATGTATAAAGCTATATAAAATGTTGCGTAACGCTTGATCTTAATGTACACGATATGCATCATGCGAAAGGTTGCCATGATGAAAATTATGACGGTAATATTTCAATTCTAAATATTACAATTTACAATGGTCTGCGTGAACTCTATCATTTTCTTGTAAAGATATTTTCATCTATATGTCAATGATGAACCAACGTTGATATAAAATAAATATATATATTTTTTTATCCCCCGCTTTTACCGAAACGGGGGATATTAATTTGAGTTTGTCCGTCTGTCTGTAACGCTTCGTTTCCGTGGCATAACTGCAACAAACAAATGTTAACCGATTTTATTTAAACCTGGTAACAGGGTTTAGCGCATTTAGGGCTGGGCCAAGTTTAACAACCACTTCAGTCGGACGCCATTTGGCAGAGTTATGGTCCCTTGATTAACGAAAAACGTCAGTATCTGCAGTTTCCGCTTAATAACTCGACTAGGTCAGGTTGCATTATGTACTACTTTGAAAACCCAGCTCAGTTTATTAGAACGAAAGTATAATGAACAGTGTCCAGACTCGAATCCTGGTCGTAGACTCATGGCATTTTTAAACTTGATAGTTTTAATTGATTTTTCTTTTTTGCAAGGTGTAGTTTTTTCATAGCTATTGTTTTACTGAACTGTCATTTTCATAGTACAGAATTTAATGGTGGAAAAGGGATTTTTAAATCGCGAAAGACAATTGCGAATTCAAATGTCTCGAAAATATAAATCCAGATTCGAATGCGTCAGAAGCATACAGCTGAATTTGCTCCTTTGGCGTCTTAAAATAAAAGACGCGAGTTAAGGTAAGGAACTGATACGAAGTAACTTCAAACACCCACCTACATTATAATTTTAAGTACTATTTCTAATTATCAAGATATATAACGGTAATGTATTGCATTAAAACATTTGTATACGAACATGTTTTACTGGTTAATGTACAAGCTGTTTGTTGGGAAGTCAATAAGAAGGATTGTTCTCATAATACGTCTTCAAAATACAAATCTTCCGCTCTTGATATACATATCTTCTCTCCACACTTGGAATATTATTTTGACAAAAAAATGAATGCACTATACGCCCATCTTACAAACGATAGGAGTACACTTTCCTGGGTTTTTAGGGAATTTTGCAAACCAGTGATCTCTTTTATACATAGTATGAGGAATCGTATGGCAGCACTGCGAAACTATTGACCGGCTAGTAAAATCCAAAGGAAAGGTATCAAACAACTTATTGTTAAAAAGATTTCATACTTGGATCTAATCAAATGGCTAATATCGAGCAATCGATATTGTCATGTCATATAACTAACGTGCAGAGAAGATATTTATATCGAGAGTTAAAAACTTTGGATTTGAAAGATGAAGAAAATAATATTAACGCAATATTCAACATTGCCACGATTTTAAACTTGACGTTTACACCGACATTGGTAGATGTAGTAATCGCAGAAATGCTGTATAAGTACTTAAGAAATATTTTGCAAATTAGCAATGCCAAACTTTAAATTAAAACTATACGAAGTGTGCCTAGAGATCGAGTTCACCAGACGGGTTTTCAGATATTTTGCAATTCAAAAGCACAAGAAATATGTTCTGAAAAGTAAGCATTGTTAATTTTGTCAGTTTTTTGGATTCTACAACCTAACTTGTGTTAACATAGGTCAATTAGTGTGCCAAGCAGATTGCTAACCAACGAATACGAAAAGAAATCCCGCAAAATGAAAGTGAATAATAGCGTGTCAAAATTCATTTGTAGATCAAGGTTTTCCTTTGAAAGTCAACAGTAGCAATGATAACAAATTATCGCAGAAATACCCGCCTTTGAAATCAAGTGGACACGGGATCAGTTAACAAACGATATAGCAAAATATGTTTCGTAAACTAACTTTTCTGGTTACAAAAGGATATCTTTGGATGCACATGTATATTGATTTGTTTAAAAGTACTAAGACTGCATTATCAACAGTGGAATAATGACTTTATACCTCGTCTAGACACGGTTATATTACCGACTGTCAGTGTTAAAGTCTCACCGCGTTCCGGTTCTCGTAGGTTTCTACAGGGAATTTTAAGTTGCTCTGTTATTGTGTCTTTCAATCTAATTACGCATATTTACTGAAATATCATATGTATGAAGATTGAAAGCGCCGTAAAATATCAATATGTGTCTCATCCTAGCGGAATGCGGGGTTCGTGCCGTATTAGGTTATAAGTTTTTGGATGTCCATCCGAAGAAAACACCGTTGTTACATATATGCTAACGGAACGCGCCATGGTCATTTTCTCTTTTGTTCTAGATACGATATACAGTATAATTAAGGGTAACATCTACGACTGATCTTATAGGAGTTTTTTTCCGTGCTTTAGACAAACTGACTATTATTGTTTTGACACTCAATGGCGGTTTTTATTACGATGTGAGTGCGGGTTTTAATATTACACAGAAATAATTAAGTATATTATTAATGTTGACCATTGATGGACAAGTCTAGTTCATTCATGCCAATTGTTTGATGCATGCTCGGAATAGAATTGTGTTATGCAACATGCACGGAAAATGGAGTAAACACGTTGAATATTTTAGTACTTCATAACTTCATAATAAGAACGATTTTGGTATCATTTTAAAAAAATCGGAATAGATAAAGAAGAGTTACACAAAAAAATGTCATTTATGTTTCGGTTTCCAGGCTACGATGTTTATTTTTTCTGTTTTAATTTATTTACTCGTCTTTTTATACACTTTGCAGTTTACAGGTGGTATTATTAAGACAATACATCCTAAGATACACGAAGGTTGAAAATATATGTCACTCATTATCTCCATAGCTTCATCATCTCACCATATCACGATTTCTTGAATATTTGTCTTTTTTATAAAATACTAAACTTGAATGTAAAATATGATTGTTGGAAATTTAATAAAATGAATGTTATTTAAAAGAAAGTGCTTTTGGTTTTGCGTATGACATAGATTCAGGATAAATGAACACGACCAATACAAATTACCCGGGTCACGACATCGCTTCAGTTTCATCAGTAAATGACAAGTATTGATTGTATAAGTGGTAATTGTCGCGTTATACATATTTTGAAAAGAAGCTTTTAAGTAAAATGACAAGCTGATTTGTTTGTTTGTTTGATTTTGTGTAACGTCCTATTAACAGCTAAGGTCATTTAAGGACGGCCTCCCCTGTGTG